>APFE031089045.1:0-39819 GCA_000404065.3 Pinus taeda | reverse complement strand
GATGTTTGCTAGAGGAACAAGGGAGAGATGAGCCATCCCGCGGGATTATTGCAGCCTCTTCCCATTCCGGAGGGGAAATGGGAGAGTATTTCAATGGCCTTCATCACAAGGTTGCCCATGGTACAGGGCAAGGATTGTATCTTTGTCATCGTTGATCGACTGACAAAGTACGCACATTTTTTTGCCATATCCGCACATTATACAATAACATAGTTGGTCGAGCTATTCTTCAGAGAGATCTTCACGCTACATGGTCTTCCTAAGACCATCGTCAGTGATAGGGACAACCGTTTCATGGGCGGGTTTTGGCAGGAGCTTTTCCGGTTGGTGGGGAAGAGGTTGACACTGAGTACCAGTTATCATCGATAGACGGATGGGCAGACAAAGATAGTTAACAAGTGGCTGGAGGGCTACCTGCATAACTATGTCAGTGGGTAGCAGCGAGCATGGTTGAAGTGGTTGCATCTGGGGGAGTACTGCTACAATACTTCACATCACATGTCCATTGGTATGTCACCATTCTATGCCTTATACGGGTATCATCCTTTTTCTTTTGCTGACGTGATGCCTGGTGATAGCAAGGCTCCTAGAGCCAAGATTTGGATCCAACAGAGTCGGGATATTCTTCGAGCTCTCAAGGATAACATGGCTACAACGCAGAACTAGCAGAAGCTATATGCCGACAGGGGTCGGGTGGAGAGATAGTTCGAGGTAGGGGACATGGTCTACCTACGATTATAGCCATACTGTCAGTCGTCACTAAAGCAGAAGGGGGCTGAGAAGCTCAAGCCTCGCTTTTATGGGTCGTACAGGGTGATATGCAGGATTGGACAGGTAACATATGAGTTGGAGCTGCCCCAAGGCAGCAAGATTCTTAACGTTTTTCATGTATCATGCCTGAAAAAGGCATTGGGGCTACAGTGATAGATGAGCTACCGCCCATGGATGACGAGGGACATTTGGTATTGCAGTCGGAGGCTATCATTGATACCAGGGAGAGGCAGTTGCGGAGCAGGACGGTCTGGGAATTCTTGGTGAGGTGGAAGAATTTGCCGGATGAGGATGCCACTTGGGAGAGTGAGAACATCTTGTAGCATCCATCACTTCAGTTGCTTGAGGACAAGCAACATTTTGTCGGGGGAGACTGTAATATTCCTAATTAGCCATGGCTAATTGGAATATTTGATTTTGTTCAATTTTTGCCTTTTATAGTTATTTGTAAATAAAAAAAGTGAGGACGGGGGACATAACTCACTTTTAGAATAAAAAGTCACTTCCTAGTAGCACAACGTTGTGACTTAAAGGGGGGCCAAAGGAGGACACAGGAAGGGATCCCACGCAAACACATGGAGGGACTGTGCACGAGGGAAGAAACATGTGGCAAGAGGGGAATCACGTAGGAGGAGGTGAGCCTTGGGATTGAGAGAGGCAAAGGTTATAAAAGAGAGAGGAGCCCCCCATTTTGATCATTCGGTTATGTGCATTTGAGCTAGTCATTTCGACTTATGAGCACGTTGGTTGTTTAACTAGTCTGCAACACTGTTTAGTGCATTGAGTGTCTCCATTCGGAGATCTCACCCTTAGCCCCAGGGGACTTCGAGTGCCTGCTCAGGCAAGGTAGTTCTATCAGTATTTTTGCAGTAGTTTCGTTGGTAGTTAGTAGGAGGATTGAGCACTATAGATGACTGCGTAGTCTTGAGAGGGATGACGTAGTTCTTTCTGGTAGCAATTTTGGATTGGGGTTTTGCAGGAGGATTTACGCTGGGTGATTGAGCAGGGGACTAGCCCTTGCCTATTGGAGGATTTTTGGCAGGGTTTCAAGTAGAGTTCTAGAGGGGTTTCTTTAGTGGTAGCGCAGAGCATTGAGCAACTACGCAGATCCCCAAGGGGGTGATTTTTGGGGGTCAGCTATTCCAGGAAAGCTTTCTAGGTTTTTCTGGGTTTCTTGAGTAGAGCCTGATTCCAGAGTTTCAGCATTTTTGGAGGATGGGAACAATCCCAAATCCTCATTTGATTTCTAGCAGCAACAGCATGACAGTTCTCTAGCAGCTTCCACGCAGTTCTGAGAAAGGCCATTCTTTGCTATTCTTAGTGTATTTCTTCACTTGCTTTGTGCAAGTCGAGGTGCCATCTTTCTGATCACCTCCTATACTCATCTTATTACTCAATATAATAAAATGGCTTAGCATTTCTCGCTGCATTTCTTGAGTATCTGCTTATATTTCATGTTTACATTATTATATGCTGCACCACTGTTATTTTTATCATTTTGAGCTTCTCGGTTATTATATCATTTGCACATATTTGGTTGGGATTTTGCTGGGGTTTGAGAAATATTCCTAAATGAGATATTACACCATTGATTAGAGACTTAATCTCAGTCGTTGATTTCTCAACAAAAATGTATAAATGGAGGCTTGGGGTTAGTTGGAGAAGACACAGAAGAATAAATTTCAATCCCCACTTTGATTTTTAGTTTTTCTTATCATTCTATGCATTTAGTTTTAAATCCAAGCATGATAAAAATTCTAAAATTTGGAAATGACTATTTTTCTAAAAACACAAATTTAGAGATTTCACACTGCTGAAATTGCAGAAATAAAACATAGCAAAATTATGATAGCCACATATAGAAAATAACACAGTGATTTTTGGTCAATGTGACCTTGGAAAAACCCCCTACAACTGTTGGGGAAAACCAGTTTGAGAGCTCTTTTTTATTTCTGAAAATGCTTTTACAAAGAAATTGAAATACACAGTAAAAATTCCAGCAACCACAAATTACAACTTATTTTGATTTCCATGCTTGAACTCCACCTTGAAAATCGTGCCAATCAGTAAACAACCAAAATAGAAATTTTCTAGCTATAAAACAACATTAAAGGTTGTATGTCCAGTCTCGAAAAACATGCCCAGAACTTGTTGTACAGATCGTATGGATTTCAGTAGTACGACTGTCTCAAAATTCGTGTCCTTGTTGTTGTCCCTCTTCCTCGATATCTGTGTCTTTCTCCTATTGTACGGTTTTGCCTTGGGATGCGTGCCAATAAATGTTGCTGCCTAAATTTGCTGACATGTCTTCTTGCTGCTCTCCTTCACTTTCTCATTGCTCAAAAATTTTCTCCTTGCTCTCTCTTCTCTCTCTCAAATGCTCATGAAAAAATAAATGACCTTTTCCTCTTCTCTTCTCATTTTACTCTCTAAATGACCTCTTGGGTTACTCTAAGATCTAATGGCTGAAACTCATTTAGATCTAGGGATGAGAATAAATGTGCATTTAATTCTCACTTTCTATTTTTTAACTCACCCACTTAAATAAAGGCCCACTTAGCCTTTTATTTCCATAGTGACTTTTTCACTTTCTAATTCTTCTTTGACTTTAATAAAGTCGCCTTTAAATTAGAATGTAACTTTACCACTTATAAAGTCACTTTTAAATTAGAATGTTACTTTACCACTCATAAAGTCATTTTTAAATTAAATTGACTTTACTACTTATATAGTCACTTTAGGAGAAAATTACAAATAAATTGGGACACTTTTCCCTAGGCCAAAGATCAAAGCTTTAGGGAACCACTTGTCCTCTGGTACTCAAATTTTAACACTCCCTCTTACCGAGGAAAGTGTTCCTCACCACTCCCATCTTGTCTTTGAAGTAGAGATGCTTGCCTCGTGGTAAGGCTTCAGTGAAAATGTCTGCTACCTACCTCTTTGTGGAAATGTATTCAAACTTGACAGCGCCCTTTTGGACATAGTCTCTAATGAAGTGATACTTGATCTCAATATGCTTTGACTTGTCATGAAAAACTGGATTCTTCGTGAGTTTTACGCAACTCTAATTATCATAGTAAATTACTAAAGGTCTTAATGCCTGACCAAATAGACCAAACAACATCTTGCGAAGCCATATGGCCTCACAACTAGCCAAACTAGCAGCCATATATTGTGCCTCAGCTGAGCTCAATGCAACTGACTGCTGTTTCCGACTGATCCACGACACAATTGCCGAACTCAACCCAAAATAGCATCCGGAAGTACTCTTCCTATCTGAAGCACAGCCTGCCCAATCTGAATCCGTGTACCCTACTAGTCTCAATCCATCACGCTGTCTATAATCTAGACCAAAATCCATAGTCCCCTGCAAGTAACAAATAATGTGTTCTGCAGCCACCTAGTGCACTCTCCTGGGCTCACACATGACTTGACTCATAGTGTTAACTGCAAAACATACATCTGGTCGAATGTTGACCAAATACATCAAACAACCAATCAGCTGTCTGTATAGAGTAGGATCCACCAACTCGGAATTAGAAGCGTGAAGCTTCTTCCAGTTAGTGATCATAGGTGTAGACATGGTTTTGCAGTCCTCCATGTGAAATTTGCTAAGAATATCCACAATGTACTTCCCTTGTCCCAAGAAGAAATGCCCCTCCTCTTGCCACACCTCCAATCCCAGAAAATAATGCATCAAGCTGATATCCTTCATCTCAAACTCTGAAGCAAGATCTCTCTTGCAACCCTCAATGAGTCTCTCTGCACCAGTGATGATTAAGTCATCAACATACAACACCAGAATGAGAGGCTCCTCACCCACCACAATGAAGTATAGGTTCAGATCAGCTTCACTCTTTGTGAAACCCAACTGCTGCAAGTATGCATCAATCCTAGAGTACCAAGCTCTAGGAGCTTTCTTTAGGCCATAGAGTGCCTTTTTCAATTTGCATACATGGGACTCCTTCCCATGCACCTCAAAGCCCTGCGATTGCTCAATATAAACCTCCTCCTGAATGAAGCCATTGAGAAATGCAGTCTTCATATCCATCAGGTGGATCTTCCAACCCATCTTTGCTGCAATCGATATAATGGAGTGAATAGATGTATACTGAGCTATGGGAGCAAAGGTCTCCTCATAGTCAACTCCCTCTACCTGTGAGAACCCTCTCGCCACAAATCGAGCTTTAAACTTCTCGATGCTGCCATCTGCAGCATGCTTTATCTTGTAGAGCCATCTGAAAGTAACAACTGATTTACCTTCAAGCCTCGGCACTACCTCCCAAACATCGTTCTTCATAATAGAAGAATACTCCTCCATCATGGTCTCTCTCCAAACCTACTAGTTGGCTGCCTCCTCATAACTAGAAGGCTTGGAGTCAACAATGCTTATTACCAATGCCATGTAACTACATAACTGCTTAGGTGGTTTACTCTCTCTACCTTGTCTCTTTGGCCCAGCGACTGATGTGGCCTTGCACAAGGTATCTTGAAGCCGCTTGGGCTTCCTCCTCCCTGAGCATACTTCTCCCACCGGAGTGAAAGAATCCTCATCATCATCAAAAGCCTAAACTCCTGAAGGATTGCAAACTGACCTCATGTCTGAATCTGTGCTTGTAGATGCCGAAGTACTGTGTGAACATCCATTAGTGGCCTACCTTGTGAACTGCTCTGCAGACTTCCCTGCATGCTGCCTGAAGAACCACCCACCTGACTCTAAGAGCCACTGCTCACTGATGGACCTGACACTGTAATCGATGTACCTCCTGATCCCTGACCACTGGATCCCTGTGATTGACTCATCTTCTCCTAAGGGTTTGGTGACTCTGGATACTCTAACTCCTGTGACCTCCTGAAAGCTGTCTCCTCCTCGAACTTCATATCCCACCTGACAAGCACTTTCCTCTGCGCAGGAATATAAATCCAATAAGCTTTCGAGGTCTCGTTACAACCCACAAAGATGTCCTTGTCTATAGTGGGCTCTAGCTTGGTCCTGTTCTCCTTGGGGACATAGGAATATGTAAGGTGCCCAAAGATACGAAAGTGCCCAACATCAGGCTTCTTCCCAGAAAAAGCGTCCTCCAGAGTCATGTTCCCCAAGGCATGATGTGGACTCCTGTTTTGTAAGTACACAACAGTGTTGCAGGTCTCTGCCCACAAAAATAAAGTTAACCCCTGATCATGAAGCATGGCTTTGGCAGCCCCTGCAATGGATTTGTCCTTCCTCTTTGCAATCCCATTTTGCTGTTGGTAGTAAGGAACTGTGAACTCCCTCCTAATGCCTGCCTCATCACAAAAATCAACAAACTCACCAAGGGTATACTCCCCTCCATTGTTCGACTTGAGGACCTTGATCTTCCTACCTATCTAGGTCTCCACTAGAGCTTTGAACTCTTGAAACCGCTTGACGACCTCACTCTTGGTCTTCAAGAAATAAATCCAGGTCTTCTTGGAGTGGTCATCAATGAATAAAACATAGTACTCATAGCCACTCAAGGATACATGAGACATCCAACCACTCACATCGGTATGAATCAAGTCAAGGATCCTGGTCGCTCTGCTGTCACTACTAGGAAAAGGGGATCCGACAAATTTCCCCACAACACATCATCTGCATACATCAAGGTGATCAGAACTGAAATCTGGCACACCATTGGTGGTCTCTCGCAATGTACTTAATGCCACATGATACATGTGCCCCATCCTGCGGTGTCGAATCTCACACAACTCTGAACTGCTAGATCTGTGGTCGGTCCTGTTTCGGGTGTTGCTACTCAATGCCATCAGAGGCTAGAATGAGAACTTGTACACTTTGGCATGGCACACACCAATCTCTCTAGCTAAAGAAGCGGGGGTTTCCCTAGGATATATAAGCACCTGTGTTGGGTAGTAGAGGGCCAGTGTAATAGTTTTGGGGCTTAAAGCCCGCAATTTTTGGAAAAGTATGATAAGGACTCCGCGAAGTGCGCGAAGCGCAAACTGTAAATGAGTCAAGTCAAAGGGTTGTTCGCCCAAAAATAATGTAAAATAATAGGAAGTAATTTGGCTTGCCCATGGTTCGCAGACCATGGGAATATATAAATAGAGCGAGGCTCTATGGATAAAAGTCAATTTTTTGGTATGTACTTTTGGATCTGGAAGGTAATGGGTTTTTGAAAAGCGAAGTTTTGAAGCGTCTGTAAGTCCGAGTCAAGGGTGTTAGTAGATAGATAGAGGCTCTGCAGCTGTGTGCGCAGAGGCCTAGTAGAGTCTGCAGCTGTGTGCGCGTACCCTTGTAGCTGAGTGCGCAGGATGGATCTAGATGTATTGGTGAAGAAAGTAAATAAAGATAAGTTGATTTAGAAATTCTGTGTTAAATCTGAATTATTGCGGATCTGGCTAATTTATGGTTGATATAACTGTTTAATCTATATGTGAATACTTATGAGTCTATGTGAATCTGTAGCTTTTCTGGGTGCGCGGACTAGTTATTTCTATTAAAATCTGTAAACAACGTATAAATAAGTATTAAAGGTCTGGATCTACATGGAGCAGAGTGGTGTGAGGCACAGAACGGTGCACGAACCTTCCAAACCACATCAAGATATCCCAAGGGTGTGGACACCTGGTTCCAGCACCCTCCCCTGCTACCTCGGGTGAGACTTCAGTCCGCGCTCCGCTGGCTGTTGCCGAAAGGGCCAGTAGCTGTGGGATTTGTTTGGCTAAATAACTCTTTCGAACCTAGGTCAGGTCCATATAAGCCAACAAATGGTTCCATTGCCGGGATTGGGATCTGCCTAAGGGATGTCTAATGTCAGAACAATGGAATCCTACAAAGAAAGAGCTTGAAGATTGGCTGGATCAAAAGCTTCACGAGTTCGCGGTTCAGGAAAACAGAAACTCACGGATATCGGAGGAAAGGTGGTTAGATCGGTACATATACACAGATATCCACGAAATCTTCTTCGTAACATTCTCGATAGAGTTGTACGAGTGGATTGCGAGGCTAGCTGACAGTGTGGGAAGGTGTAGACTAGATCAACCTCTTGTGTGGATTCCAGAATTGGTGCGCAGGTTAGAAGCCTTCGAAGGTAAAATCGCACGTGTAGTAGATCACTGGTTGGATTGGGTAATAGGAGGGTTTATTACTGAGTTTGCAATAGACACAACCGTGAGCTATAGTGAAGCAAAAAGGCACTTTCTCCAAGGACCGTGGGGTAGGTACATCAAATCATTGAATACTTGGATTAAGATGTTGTTGTGTGAAAAACAGATTATGCACATTTATTGATGTTTGGTGTAACGCGGAGTGGAAGAGGCTACCGAGGAACCGAAGGATTAGAGAACAGTCCACTAATTTCCATTTCACGGGAAAGCGAGGAGGAGCTCACAAGGTTCTCCCCAAGAAGCGCAGTTCGGTTGATTAAGGGGTGCTTTCCACTGATACCACCTCCGTTTACGCCATCTCCTACTTCACCAACATCAAATCCATCTTCACCCACTCCACCTCCACCTCCGCCACCATCGAAGGTTGGGATGGCAAGCGCAGTCAAATTGTCGGTATTTAAGATTGCCAGAAATGAGGAACAAAGTCAGTTCTGGTTTGTGGTAAGGAATGTGTGGGAAGCCCAAGGCATAATGAATGATAATATAAAAAAGACTACCCTGGTTAGCGCGCTACAGGACCGCACGCTGGCATGGTATATAAGGTACTCAAGCGATCATCCAAATGCGGGAATAGCGGTGATCCAAGACGCATTGAACAAAGAATTCGGTCGCCAAAGTCAGAGACACAGTCGGTCATTGGGTTCAAAGAGATAGCGATGCTATCGGGTGAAACCTCGTGGGATTTGGATCAGAGGTTAAAAAGCACAATTCGCGAGGCTAACATGACATTGACGGATGCGTAGCAGTGCGCGTGGTTTGTGGCGTCATTGACACCACATTTGAGGACAATGCTATCACAGCAAAAGATCTCAACCCAAGTTGAAGCATTAGAAACTACGATGAGATGCACGAAACCCAATACAGGATCCGGGGTTTGGAGTTTAGCAAATCCATGCGCAACTACAAAATTTGAGCTTAGAAATGCAAAGCTTGAAGCAAGAAAGGGTGACCCAATTGCAGGTGCGTACAGAGGTGGGATGTCTTAAATGCAAAAGTCAAGCACACGACAAGG
Organism: Pinus taeda; assembly: GCA_000404065.3. Lineage (NCBI taxonomy): Eukaryota > Viridiplantae > Streptophyta > Pinopsida > Pinales > Pinaceae > Pinus > Pinus taeda. Next base: position 30,890 of record APFE031089045.1, on the reverse strand, counting down.
ACCATTGCCCAGTCTTTGCAAACTATCTTGCAGGGGGGGCCAATGCCACTAAAATTGGAGGTACAAGCAGGGCCAAGTGTGGCATTTGCGCTCTGGTGCGCGATTTGTCAAGTGGGGGGAAAGCACGCAATGGACAATTGCCGCCTGTTGCAGAAGGATACACAGACCCCGTAACAGCGGTATTGCAACTTTTGTAGATCAGTAAGTCATGATGAGCGAACTTGTCGGAGCTACGACTTGATGATGGAGAGGACCCCAACTTATTGGGTACAGACTGAAGCGTGAGGGTTCGACCTAGCAGTAGGGTCACGCAGGGGATTTCAAGGATGCGGTCGAGGAAGAGGAATGGGGCTTGGGCGGGGGTGCAGATAGCTGATCTGTTATAACTGGGGAGGGCCAGGACACTACGCTCACGATTGTACTAACCCAACGAGGGTATCTTGCCCATACTGTCAGCAGTTCGACCATGAAATGGTAGATTGCCCAACGTTAATTGCCCAGATGTGTGAAAAAGGAGTATTACAGCCCACTCCAACTCAAAATGTCCAAATGATGAGATCGGAGCCACGCGAAGAAGACCCCAGCATAAATATCGTATTGAGGAGCGGCGCACCAACGGGAGAAGGTGCGCGAATAGAATTTACAGAAAGTGCGAAGGGTTGCGATACCCCGGCAAGGGAACCCAAATTGGAAGTGGAACAAGGGACGAAGACGCTTAAGGAAGCTCCGAAAAGCTTCACGGAAGTCTCTACTCTAGGTAGGAGGGATCCAATTGAGCCGGGGATGGATCCCTCTATGCTTACTACCTTTTTAGAGACGTGTATGAAGCTGCTGCGTGACAGTACAGCCGTTAAGGGACTCCAAGAGCTGATCACTAAGTGCGCAGGGTCGGGCGAGCCACGCGTAGTTCGGAAACTGGGAAGACATGCTCTGCGCACAGGATGGGAGATGCATATGATAGTGCAAATCGGCGAGTACGAGATGGACCAGGGCATTTTGGACTTAGGATCAGATGTGAATGTGCTACCTAAGCAAACATGGGAATGCATGGGTAGGCCCGCACTACAGTGGTCCCCTATTCAGCTAAGGATGGCCAACCAGCAAAAGATCCTACCAATGGGCCGATTGCAAGGGGTGATAGTTGACATTGAAGGCATAAGCACGCAGATCAACTTCGAGGTCATAGAAATTGTGGATGACACTAATTCCTACCTTGCCTTGCTAGGCATTGATTGGGCCACAGACATGAATGGGGTCATCAACTTAAAAAGGCGGAAAATGACGTTCGAAAAGAAGTCACTACGAGTAATTGTCCCGCTGGACCTGGCTAAAGGAGAGCGCTATAGAGAGCCAATGCGCGATGAGGACAATGATGAGGAACTGGACTGCATATACCAGATAATAGCGCAAGATCTGGGTCGGGTGAATCCCTTAGCATGGGAGCGCGATAGTTCGTACACATCAGATACAGATGAGGAGATGGAAAGATGGCAGAACAGATTGCAGAAAGTCACCACACTCAACTATAACATGATGATTAGATCATTGCGGCGCATAACCACTGAAGTAAGGCAATGGTCGACAGATAGCGGCGCAACCAGTGAGGGGCAGTTCGTGAACCTTGGCACCTTAATCGTTGCCTAGAAGCAGCATGGTGCGTCGGACGCAGCGCTGTGCGCGCAGAGGAAGCTGAGAAAGGAAAGATGGTTCCATGTACGGATTGGAGAACGTGCGCATTGGAGCAGGGCAACCCTTCGGTTACAACAAAGACCACGACTGTATGTTGCACGACCAGCGCACCAACTGAATCTATGCATAGCAAGGGTCTGCTGGGCCAATACAACCATACCCATAACAAGTTATGCCAAGGGAACTCTTTCCACAGTCGGAGGGGCCATTTCTCCCATAGTCCGCACTGCACCCGAAGACCTGCGTGACGGGATTCGCCAGCTATGGGATTTAGCGCGATAACATGAGACTTCGCGAGTTAGCAGAAATGGGGGCTAGACTCCGAAAGAAATGTGTGAAGCTAGATGAAGAGATTGATAAAATCAAATTAGAACTCACCCATGCGGCCGACGTGCGAGAGCTATTGACGGCACCAGACCTAGCCTGCTCTGCTACTCTGTTAGGACAAGCCGTGACCCTGCTAGAATGGTTGCGCTTGCACCCTAGGACACATGGAGACACCGGCTGCGATACGCCATCAGACTCAAAGGAATACGCATGGTGCTCGCAGCCCAGGCTAGTAGGGAAGCGGAAGGCTCGCACGACGGGTGCGGTCACTTGACTATGTATAGAAGGCCCAGTCCTAGCGCTCACCGCAGTTGGAAGAGGGTGTGGGACTATAAAACAGGTTGCAGAAACGCTGTGTGAGGACGGTCGAATACATCGGACGCAACTGTGCACCAGGGGCTGTGCTGCCGCGGGGAATGGATGGAAGGCGATTGTTGCAAGTATTGTTCATGATAAGATGTGCCATTTAAGAAACAGAGGAGCGGGTGACAGGCAATTAAGGCGTAAGGATAACCGCCAAATTCGCATTAATGAGTCATGAGGGGGGCGAACTGCCGACTTTGAATTCGAAATTATATATATCCAACAAGCAAAGGGGCATACCACAAATTTTGATCTCTCGCAGAATAGGACACCCTAGGTTCTAGCTGAAAGGAGCAAGATGAATGACAAGGCACTGAAGGAAAGCCTGTGGTTTCAGGCACTACGAAAGGAATACCGAGAGACATTCCTCAGTTCACTAAACCCTACCACAGAAAGTCCACAACATCCCATGCCATAGGCAACCAAGCTTCCTAAATCACCCAGGACGCCGCGGACAAAAAAGGACCCCTAGATACCAGGACCGATGAGGCGGTCGCCGCGAAATCCGCGTTTTAGCAAGCTCACAATGGAAGAAAAGGGAAAAACTGTTACAATTGAAAGCGACGAGGAGGACGAGGGATCCCCGACATATGTCGAAGAAGTAAACCTCGATGAGGAAACTGTCCAGCCAGTGCGGTGTCCCAAGTATGTTCCCCCAAGCAAAGGGAAGGCTAAGGTCCCTCCCAATCTAGATGATGTTGGAAATATACTCACCACCCCGTCTCTTCTGAAACGGGTTCTGGTTGAAAGCTCGGTGACTGGCCGTATTGCGACGATGAAATTTGAAGACTGGGACCTTGCAGATATGGCAAAATTTCCTCATTTGGCGACTAGTGAATTAATGGAGCAAAGTGCGGAAGGCGCAGTTACGAAACAACGGCCAAAGGAATGGCTGCGAAAGGTGGAGAATGCAGCGTTGCTCTGTCTCCTCTCCATTACCCACTTTCTCCGCCCCCCTATTACAAGTTTGGTGATCAGACAGTTGCTGTGTCTTGTACATGACGGCTACTTATGGCTTGCAAACCCATGCGAATCACGCCAGAACTCATACATAGGATCTCCTTGCTTCTCGACGAAGGAAGAGACCCCAGGGAAATTGTCGATAAGAGCGGCGATGTGACGATGACCGAAACCATGAAAAAGAAATATAAGTTGGAGAAAGGGCAGCGAGGGTATGTTATTGATAGTATCTCGGACAGAGCAGTCCGTGTTGCTACCCAGTTTCTGGCCAGGAAAGTGATGCGGAAATGTTGTGGTACTGAGGTTCCCGTAGTTGTCATTGCACTAGCCGAGGAATGTGCAGCTAGGGAATGGTTCAATTGGGCGTAGTTCCTTTGTGAAGAATTCCTGACCAACTGTAGAGAGGTCCAAGAGGAGGGAAATACCTTCCACTATGCATGGCTGCTGTTGTCCATTGTGTTGGTTACCACTAACCTACCTGAAAATAGTTAGTATCCCTCCTTGGACCAAGACTGGCCAAAAGCCGCCAGATTTGTGTCGCTTTGGGTGACCAGGGATGCTGAAAGAATCATGGGCATCAAGATTTTTTGGATACTGATGGAGGCCGACGTTCGACACTGTGTCACCCAGCTACCCCGGTTGTCCACTGAAATCTATGACAGTGTGAAACATATAGTTGAATTTAAAGCAGACATGCACACTTTGTCTACATTCGGGCACGCAAGGACCTCGACCAAACTTGGACTACACTTCCTTTCATTGCCATTGACGAAGCTATCGATGCAGTATTAGATACTTGTCCATCGGAATGGCATGAACCCGATGCGGTGGGGCGTGATCGGGCCGCCATCAAGACACAGAACGCTACAACAAAGTGTGCCACATAGCAAAAGCAGAACAAACAACACGCTACAGAAGTCCGCGCGGCCTAGGAAGCAGCACAAACTTCAATGACTAAAGCACCCGATGGAACGACTGCAATGGACAAAACTCGTCAAAAGGTGCCCACAGAGCCAGCCATGGAGAAAAGGGCGGAAGGTACACCATCAACCACCACGGGTGCGCCCTTAAAACAGCCGCTGCTAACAGAACGACCAAAGCCGCGAAAGAAGGACAAGGTGTCTAAATGGGACGGAGAATTGATCACCTTAATGGAGGGCGACCTAGGCGACATAGGGGACACTGTTCGTGAAGCCACCCAAGATGCCATCGACGATGCCATGTCAGAGCAACAACTTCTATTGGGGGAACTCTGCGCTCGGCAGCAAGAACTTGGGACACGAGCAACGCAGAAGGGAACCACCGCTACTCCTGGGGTTATAGGTATGTCGGCCACTGAGCAGCTGCTGAAGGCCCAACTGGCCCATACTATCGCGATTCTAGGAGCATTGATAACAGAAAATGAGGAGGATATAGCTGTGGTAGGATGGCTTACAAGGCTGGGACCCAATTTGGTTGCCCTCCTGCGTGAATGCTTGTACCAGCTCCAAGACGGCGCCATGATGGAGCTCCGCGCCAGGGAGAGGCACGCGGAACAGTTACTCAGTTAACAACGAAGTAATATCAAACAGCTAAGCCTCCAATGGGACGAAGTCGTTGCATAGAGTCAACAAGTGGAGCAAGTGGTAGGGGAACCCTGTTCGCGTGTCCCTAAACTGGAGATTGCAGCCGATTTACCTATGGACATACGAATCCACAAGCTGGCTAGTGGGTTCCGTGCAGCAAAAGAGGAGGCCGCGAAGATTCAGTTGGAACTCAGTATGCAGATTGCAGAGCTGACGCTGTAGGCACAACCTTTGATGCCACCAGAGGTCACCAAGCAGTGCAAAAGCCTCATCAGTTCCGGTCAAGAAAAAATCACACGTTTTATGAAGCAATCAATGTTGCAGGAAGCGTCGCCCCCATTTCTAAGGCCCGAAGCGCGTCCCGTGCAAATTCGTATAGGAAGCGTCCCCAGAAGCGTGCTTCCAAAATTTGGAAGCATGCTTCCGCCTGTTTTGGACGCTTCCTGGATGCTTCCGCCTGTTTGGGATGTTTGTTTTGAGTATAAATGCAATATATATATATATAGCAGACGCTTTCGCAGACATTTTACTTCCGAGATTTTTGGAAAATGACGCTTCTGTGTCCTTGCTTCCAAAAAACATCCCTGCTTCGTCCCCGCTTCGTGCAACATTGGAAGGAATGCACTGACTTGTTGACTCAGTCGCTCATGATGCTCACTTCACTCCAGGAGGATCCTACCCTACAGCGAATGGAAACCAAGGCACGAGAGCTCCAGCAAGCCTATGCTAATATCAGAGGGACCACGCAGATGGTTGTGGTTACACAACGATTGGCCAAGATGAAGGAGGCCCAGGCTCTGAAAATCCAAGCTGATGCTACCCGCCAAAAAGAAGCAGTGATTAAAGAACGCCTTCAGTCATGGATTGATGAGGCATTCGCGGTTTCCACTAACATCGAGCGAAAGGTGGCACACATGGAGGTGGAATATGCACCTATAGAAGAAGCCACAGTAGAAACTGATGTGTCTGCGGCACGCGTTGAACAAGTACAGCAAATGGTGGATGAGTTTGCTGCAAGTACTAGCGAAGCACAAAAATTTATGTCTGACCTTTGCGAGAAGATTGTCACACTAGTCGAGTGACTCGGGACAAGTCACAATGATTGTGTTGGGGAGCTGTTGGGTAGCAGAGGGCCAGTGTAACAGTTTTGGGGCTTAAAGCCCGCAATTTTTGGAAAAGTATGATAAGGACTCCGCGAAGTGCGCGGAGCGCGAATTGTAAATGAGTGAAGTCAAAGAGTTGTCTGCCCAAAAATAATGTAAAATAATAGGAAGTAAGTCGGTTTGCCCATAGTCCGCGAACCATGGGAATGTATAAATAGAGCGAGGCTCTATGGATAGAAGTCAGTTTTTTGGTATGTACTTTTGGATCTGCAAGGTAATGGGTTTTTGAAAAGCGAAGTCTTGAAGCGTTTGTAAGTCCGAGTCAAGGGTGTTAGTAGATAGATAGAGGCTCTGTAGCTGTGTGCGCAGAGGTCTAGTAGAGTCCGCAGCTGTGTGCGTGGACCCCTGCAGCTGAGCGCGCAGGGTGGATCTGGATGTATCGGTGAAGAAAGTAAATAAAGATAAGTTGATTCTGAAATTCTGTGTTAAATCTGAATTATTGCGAATCTGGCTAATTTATGGTTGATATAACTGTTTAATCTATACGCAAATACTTATGAGTCTATGTGAATTTGTATCTTTTTTGGGTGCGCGAACTAGTTATTTCTATTAAATGTTTGTTTAAAGACCATGAAAAGTTAGATCTAATCTATAAACAACGTATAAGTAAGTATTAAAGGTCCAGATCTACGCGGAGCAGAGTGGTGCGAACCATAGAACGGTACGCGAACCCTCCAGACCACATCAAGACATCCCAAGGGTGCGGAAACCTAGTTCCAGCACCCTCCCCTGCTACCTCGGGTGAGACTTCAGTACACGCTCTGCGGCCTGTTGCCAAAAGGGTCGGTAGCTGCGGGATTTGTTTGGCTAAATAACTCTTTTGAACCTGGGTCAGGCCCATATTAGCCAACAACCTGCCCTCTCTTGAACAACACATCATACCCTCTGTCCTCAAGTGCTGAGACGGATATCAGGTTCTTATTCATTCCAAGCACATATAGAACATCTGACACTTTCAAGGGAGGTTTGGGTCCCCTATCAAATGTCAATGTCCCCACACCGACTGCACTAACCATGCCGTAAACAACAAGTACTACTTCCATATCAGTGTCATCCTCTGAAAGCTTTGAGAAGTACTCTCTGACTCCTATCATGTGGCGGGAAGCACCACTGTCAACATACCAAATGCTAGAAGATGCTCTACTAGTAGCGGGGAATGCACACTCCCTCTAAACCTGTATGGCAGGTGATCTTGCACTAGTGGCCTCACAAGCTATGAATCCAAACTCCCGATCAAAGCTCTCTGAGAAGCTCTCTATCTCTGCAAAAGCTGCCATGGATTTGTCTTTCCATTTCTTGTTCTTCTTCTCCGGACACATAACAACGTAGTTTCCCAACTCTTGACAGTTCCAACATTTGACTTTGGAATAGTCCTTCTCCTTGTTCTGTTGCTTGCCTTTGCCTTTGCTTTTGCCTCCATTGTTGGAAGCTTGCTTCTTTGCTCTGGCCTTCTTGCCTCTTGCTAACGATGCCACATTGCCATCCTCCTCCACCTGTTTGGCTGCCCCAAGACGGTTTTTTCTGATCTCATTTTGAATGCAATCATCCCACAACCTCTTCCAATCAGGAAGGTTTTCCCGTGCAATAATGCGATCCACAAAATTCTCCCAAGTATTGGGAAGACCATTCAAAGCTATCCTCACCAACTCAGTGGGTGCAATGATCTCACCTACCGCTGCCAACTCATCTCTCACTGAAGTGATCTTTGTGAGGTGTGTTGTAACACTGTCAGTCTTAGCCATTTTAATGGCCTTCAGTTTCTCCTTTAGAACTATTTTTTGTTTTAATTTTGAGCTCTAGTAAAGGCTAGTCACGGCTGGCCACATCTCATGTGCATAAGTTTTTCCTGTCACATAAGGAATGACATGGTCTTTGATTCCTTCCAGAATCAATCATTTTGTCTTAGTAGTCTTTTTGTTAAACTCTGCCAACTGTACAGGGTTAACAGGTACTACTACTGGATTCTGTGTGGCATTTACCATAATGCCCCAGACTTCTGCTTCCTCAAAGATGTTCTGGATTCTCTCCTTCCATGCATTGTAGTTGTTCAACCTGTCTTCAATTCTCAAACCCAAAGACATGTTTCACTGTCCTACCAAAATGAAATTTTCAAATCTGTGGTAAAGGTTTCTGTTTTCTGTGTAAAAATAAACTTTTTGTAATTTTCACTTTGTTGTCCCAAACTACGCTTTTCAGCCAACCAACCTCATATACCATGAAGAAATTTCAACCCCCACTCCGGTTATCAGTGTTTCTTATCACTCCTTGCATTTAGTTTTAAATCCAAGCATGATAAAACTTCTAAAATCTGGAAATGACAATATTTTTCTGAAAACACAAATTTAGAGATTTCACAACTGTTGAAATTGCAGAAATAAAACACAGCAAAACTATGACAGCCACACACATAAAAGAACACAATGAATTTTGGTCAATGTGACCCTGGAAAAACCCCCTATAACTCTTGGGGAAAACTAGTTTGAGAGTTCTTCTTTATTTTTGAAAATGCTTTTACAAAGAAACTAAAATACACAGTAAAAATTCTAGCGACCACAAATTACAACTTATCTCTATTTCTGTGCTTGAACTCCACCTCGAAAATTGTGCCAATCAGCGAATAGTCAAAGCAGAAATTTTCCAGCAATAAAACAACATTAAATGCTATATGGCCAACCTCGAAAAACGTGCCCAGAACTTGTACGCACTGTACTGATTTCAGCAATACCACTGCCTCGAAATTCGTGCCCTTACTATTGTCCCTCTCCTTGATTTATGTGTTGTCTCTCTTTGTCGATATCTGTGCCTTTTTCTTGCTATATGGTTTTGCCTTGGGATGCGTGCCAATAAATGCTGTTACCCAGATTCGCTGAAATGTCTTCTCGCTGCTCTCCTCCACTTCCTCACTGCTCATAAATTTTCTCCTTGCACTATCTTCTCTTTCTCACAAATGCTCATGAAAGAATGAATGATCTTTTCCTCTTCTCTTCTCCTTTTACTCTCTAAATGACCTCTTGGGTTACCCTAAGATCTAATGGCTGAGATTCATTTAGATCTAGGGATGAGAATAAATGTGCATTTAATTCTCACTTTCTATTTTTTAATTCATCCACTTAAATAAAGACCCACATAGCCTTTTATTTCCATAGTCACTTTTCACTTTCTAATTCTTCATCGACTTTAATAAAGTCACCTTTAAATTAGAATGTAACTTTACCACTTATAAAGTCACTTTAGGAGAAAAGCACAAATAAATTTGGACACTTTTCCCCAGGCCAAAGATCAAAGCCTTAGGGAACCACTTATCCTTTGGTACCCAAATTTTAGAGAGTGAGGAAATCAATTTTCTGAGTTGAGAAGTTCTCAGGAAGGAAATCGATTGGGGAGATCTTACAACTGAGGAGCAGTGATAGTTCAGGAATACAAACAAAGAGGCGGAGATAAGCTTGTGGAGGCACCACAATGGCCAAGAGAGTTGAGGCTGTGCTAGTCTGGGCCCACGCAACCTTGACACAGAGCCAAAAGGGTCAATGCAGAGGGAGAAAGTTGCCTTCCACGCAGAGAGCCGGAACTGCTGGAACAGCAGGGAAAGTTGACACAGTGGGCAGAAGAGCTAATGCAGATCCTTAGAGAGCTCCACGCAGGCTCACACAATTACTACGAAGGGGCAGCACAGTTGTAGTCGAGGCCAGCCAGATTTTCTACCAGATTAGCCAGAATCTGCCGGGGGAAGTGAGGTAAAACTCACTCAGGTTTTCCGTCATTGTATTTCTCTATCATTGGTTTTTTGGGAAGGAAACCAACATTTGTATTCAGAACTTCTGCGTAATAATAGAAAACCCTCAGAGCTGCTGCACCAATTTCCCCGCATTGAGTTTTTTCGGGGACGTTTAGTCCAAAAATAAGTGTCCTTTGCATGATTGTCTCATTTATTTTTTTTTGAACTTGATTTGTATATTGGTGTAGGCTGCAATGTATTTGCATTAATATTTTCTGAATATTTCTAAAAATAACTTGTTAAATGAAGAACAGAAGTAGGTAATGCAAATCAATTTAGTGTAGTAGGATTTCTGACTTGTTCGATTCAAAAATTTTCACATGGTATCAGAGTGATTGCAGATCAAGGAGGACTGAAGCCATTAGCGAAAGGACAGAGGAAAATCTGTGCTGAAGACAACTGTCCTAAGAAACAACATAGTGTCTGGCTGAGAGAGCAGAGGAGGGGTGACGCAGTCACCAAGGGAGGCTCACGCAGAGCCTGCATCAACCTAATTGGGTGACGCTGTTGCTGCAGAGGGTAGCGCAGTGATTGCTGGGCTAACGCAGACATTGTTGAGTCTTGTTTTTCTGGTTATCGTGGCTAGAGGTGCAACGCACACTTCATCTGGAGTTGTTGGTGGGGTGATGATTCTGTTGGTGCAGAACATAACCTAGTGGGGCAGAAGAAAAGTAGAGCGAATCAGTTCCTTAGAAGATTTCTTGCCAAGAGATCTAAATGCAGTGTTGAGAAGCAGCAATGAGAGATCAGAGAGGAGTGGTTGGCAGAAAGATTTCCATGAAGGAAATCAAAATTTAGAGGGAGCTTGTTCCTTAGAGGATTTGTAGCGCCAAAGAAATCCAGATCCGAGTTTTGTTGGGGCAGCGACGAAAGAGGGAGAAGAGAACCAGTTCAACATTCATTTGAGCAGAGATGGCAATCAACGGACTAAGGGATCAGGACAGGTTGGATAGAGCATCCAACTTCGTCATCTGGAAGGCCAGGATCCTGGCAGTTTTGGATAGAAATCGCATCCAGTATTATGCTTGAAGCCGATTGTTGTTGCGGTTGATGCTGATCCTCTCAAGAAGTACAAGGAGGCTTAGGCTAAAGCGAAGTACATGATCTTGGACAGGGTCAAGGATCATGTGATCCCAAAGATTGCTGAGAAGGACACAACAAGGGAAATGTGGGAGGCCCTGACCACATTGTACGAGGGAACTTCCGTTCAGCGAAAGATGTTGCTTGAGAGTCAACTGAGATAGTTTCAGATGCAGAAGGGAGAAGAAATCGATCCCTTCCTTCTTAGGTTGCAAGAGATCTGTGACCAGCTAACTTTCGTAGGGGCTACACTAGATTCTAAATTTATGGTCAGGACTGCCCTGAGTGCAGTCACTGAAGACTGGGAAACCTTTATCCAAAGCATGTTGGGCAAAGCTTCTCTTCCCAGTCGGGAGGAGATGTGGGCAGCTCTTCGACAGGAAGAGATCAAACGGTTGACCAAGGTGGAAAGCAGCAGCAAAGGGATCAAAGTCAAGGAAGAAGAGGAGGATGAAGCTCTCGCATCAGCGGAACAACAAGGGAAGTAGAAGAGGAAGAAAAAGGACATATCCAAAGTCAGAGGCTTCAGATGTGGAGAAATGGGTCATTTCACCACGCAGTGTCCTCGGAAGAAGGGCAAATAAGAAAAGTCTGACTCAAAGGTTGCTCTAGGAAACGCTGACAAAGAGGACGATGATGAGGATTGCACCATGAGTGCTCATGCACCTCTGGAGAAGAGGTGGGGCGATATTGAACTATAGTCGGGAGGACTACACGAGGGCAAGATCCTTGAGGTGCCCAAACTCTCAGATCACATACGGCTATAGGAGCCCTTAATGACAATAGTAGAATGACAAGAGTCAGCCAGTGCGAGGGATGATAGAGCGACAATGGCAAAGTTAGAGTGTGCCAAAGTCTGAAGTAGCGCAGTAGAGTGTTGCAGCAGTGCAGGAGGCACAAAGAAGATACAACAGCATCGCAGTAGCATCAGAGGGTAAGCACAGATTAGTAGCATAGGTAGCTTTAGCATCACAGGGCATCTAGACTGACCAGCGTGTGTCAGCTTTTGGGTGGCTTTTCAGTTGCTTACTTCTTAGCAACTAAGTTGCAGTGCAACAATTAGTAGTGGCATTGCTATGGACAACATGATGCAACGTATTGAGAGGGAGCTGCAGTACAAAAGCAACAGTGATAGTGGTAGTGTCATGGGCAGTAGTACAGATTGCAACAGCGTAATGGATGAATGACAACAGGTCGAGCATCAGCAGTGCAGAGGACCGATGCTATGGATCAGTGTGATACTTCTGCTAGGAAGGATTGCTAGAGCACATTCCTCACTAAAAGGGAATGTTGATTTTTGGGTAGCATCGAATGTGCTCTAACTCTGAAATTTTGTGAAGGGGCTAGAACACATGAGATCTCCAAGACCCGGAAATCGTTTGGAGAAATTCCACCAGGATTGTATTTTATTAAAATAATTAATATTTTTAATGGGGTTTCTAAGTCTAAACTTTAAGAAAATTAAAATATTAATGGTTATTAATGAAAATATGGGTAAGAAGCTTCTAAGAGACGATGATCAAGTCTAATTTAATCTTAACTGTTGATTAAAGACTTCATCTCAACTGTTGATTTCTCAACAAAAAAAGTATAAATGGAGGTTTGGGGTCAGTTGGACAGGACATAGAGAGATTGAGGAAATCGATTTTTTGAGATGAGAAGTTCTCAAGAAGGAAATTGATTGGGGATATCTTGTAGCTTAGTGGCAGTGATAGTTTGAGAATATAGATAGAGAGGCGGAGAGAAGCTTGGAGGCAACGCAATAGCCAAGAGAGTTGACGTTAGGCCAGTGTGGGCCCGTGCAGCCTTGACACAAAGCTAGAAGGGCCAGCGCAGAGGGAGAAAGATGCCTTCCATGCAGAGAGCTGGAACTGTTGGGAATTGTTGGGAAAGCTAACGCAGTGGGCAGAAGAGTTGATGCAAAGCCTTAGAGAGTTCCACGTACGCCCACGCAATTACTACGAAGGGGCAGTGCAGTTGTAGCCGGGGCCAACCAGATTTGTTGCCAGATCAGCCGGAATCTGCTGGTTGAAGTGAGGTAAAACTCACTCAGGTTTTTCGTCATTGTATTTCTCTGTCACTGGTTTGCCGGGAGGGCAACCAACGTTTATATTCAAAACTTCTGCTTAATAATAGAAAACCCTAAGAGCTACTACACCGGTTTTCCTGCATTGATTTTTCTGGGGACATTTAGTCCAAAAATAAGTGTGTCATTTGCATGATTGTCTCATTTATTTTTTTAGTACTTGATCTGTATATTGGTGTAAACTGTAGTGTATTTGCATTAGTATTTTCCGAATATTTCTGAAAATAACTTGTTAAATAAAAAACACAAGTAGGTAATGCAAATCAATTTACTACAGTAGGATTTCTGACTTGTTTGATTCAGAAATTCTCACATAGATTAGTGTAACTAACCCAGAGAGATTCAAAGCAAACAATTTCCGACATGGAATTAGCCAAATTGCCAACAACATTGACCACAACTCTTTGAGCTAATCCCTTGGACTCTGCTAATTCTTAGCACAAATAAATAGCATGGACATGTGATTTATCCAAAGTTTGCTTGCTGCATAGGCTAAAGTGCACCTATTTTTCATAGAAGTTTAATCATATGAATATCAATCCCCCCATTACATGTTCTGTAAATTCTAATTAGCAACAAGTACTTCTATCATTAGGGAATTGGTATCTCGGAAATTTGAGGATTATATTTGCTAACATTGTGTTTATTATATGTGATTCTGATTGTGTGAATTGTTTCAAGGAAACAATGTTAACCCAGTGCATTATAAACTTATAAAGTACTGACCTGTTTAAGCTTTATGGTTGGATTGCCTGTAAATTGATGTCATCACCATTTTAGTTGTTTGATGTCTGCTTGTTTGAATGGATCAAATTCATGTTTGTTATACAATTACGCACTTTGTAACATTTACCATGTGAACAGAAAATGTCTGTGATACAAGCAGTTTTCCTTTATATTTGGCTTCCTGCAGAAGATGCCCGAATGGGACTTCTTTCTGTCCTATTGGAGTGGAATGAAGTAGATCCGCCATCAAGGTCAGAGCAGTTGCGTAATGACAATATATGCAAATTATACCAGCACAACCGAAATCCTTTCGTGGATCATCCAGAATATGCAACTCTTATATGGGGACATTCTAGGCCAGAAGAACCTGTTCCAACCGATCCTAAGATCAACAACAAAGCATTCGTACGTGACAAAATAAGCATGACTGCCTGGATAAACGAGTTACACTATGAGAACAAGGGAAAGGATGAGAATGAGGTAGTTACTTTTATACATAAATATTTTCGTTATAGTATTCCCGATCCTACCCTAGATTTCATATATCCTTTTCCTCAATCCTATATTCAACAGTAGTACTTATATCACAGAACAATATTAGGGACACCAGTTATCTTTAGTTATCTTTATTTGTTGAATATATAGGTTTTCATTTCGTATGGTTTGTTGGGCTGTCAATAGTTTCACATGTGACTCTGGCTAAAATAGTGTTGCAAGGCCACATAGGAACAAAGAAACTAATGCTTGACCCTGTAAACACTTCTCCAATGCTGGTATTGGAAATCTTGGACAAATGTTATTATCCTTTAATTTCCCCTTTGCAGTTTATTGAAGTTGCTGTGGGATCTTCCATGGATCTATCGAAGCTGAAAATTGTACTATACAATGGCGCAGATGGAAAAGTTTATAGAACTATCTCACTGTCTGATAGCGCAAGTTTTTCAGTTGCGGATGCTGACGTTGGATTTTCACTTTATACATTATTTCTTCCTGCTGGGTCACTTCAGAATGGGCCTGCTGATGGAATCGCTTTGGTTGAAGATGGAAACAGAGGAGCCCATATAATCCATTTTCTCTCCTATGAAGGTTCTGTTGAAACAGTGGATGGACCCGCCAAAGATTTGAAATCGTTGGATATTGAAGTGAATGAAAGCAAAGATTCATCTGTCAATGATTCACTGGGACTGAGCGGTGCAAGTTTTGAAGCTTATAGATGGACCAAGTTTTTAAATGCAGCTTCTCCGGGGAGGTTGAATAAGGGACAGCGTTTCCTTGAGTGGTAAGATGACTCGCAAGTATTCGAGTATCATTCTGTGCCACCCTTGAAGATGTATATGCACAAAATCTGGGTACGGAATTATTGTGATTTTATTTTGCTTTCGACTATGCTTCTTGATTCATGAATTTCTCGATTCAAATCTGTGCTGTATAGGATAATCTTGTAGGGTACCTTCAATACAAAACCAAGTATTTATCTAATACTTGCTAATGAAGTAACCATTAAATACTTGGGTAGTTTTCCCGAAATCTTTTAATAATGGGAATTGTTATATTTTAAATATCGTTTTCCATTTAATAGATGGGTTAGTTTCTATTTCAGCTATTTACTCTTTTAACTTTATCACAAGTCAACCTATCAATATCAAACCCAAACTCGAAGTAGAAAATCTTTTAGTAAAATTATAAACCATATATTTATTTATTTGGTATTCAAATCTCTAATATTATGAACCATTTTAGTAAAATTATAAACCATATATTTATTTATTTGGTATTCAAATCTCTAATATTATGAACCATTAAACTTAAAATAAAAAGAAAAAAAACCACCAACAAAGCAATAACAAACCATCCACGTAACTCGAACTATAAACTACATATTTCTATATTCAAATCTATATTATTCTGGGCATCATTTTTCACAAGAAAAAGATCATATCCAACTACTCCCGATAAGAAAAAGTAATCCTAAATCCTTGTAGGCTTCAAAGGGTTATGATAATCCCCTGGAATGTGGGGATCATTCCTTCAGCCTAGTTTATGGTTATGTGTTCGTGTTTCTTGTTATGCAAAGCGGACCCTTATCTCTGTGCTTATATGAAATGAACTAATCGAAGTATTATTTACAAGTGGTAATTTTGATCTTTTATTTAACATGCAGTTTTGTTTATATATATATATATATATATATTTCAAATTAAAAAAAATATTATATACGAAATGAATTTATTCTCAATATTTAAATATATAATAATATAAATAATTTTTTTATTGTATTTTTTGTTGTAAGAGGTTTATTTTATAATTTAGTATAAGAGAAATATATTATTTTTTGTTGACACTTTTTTAAAATAAAGATAAAGTATTCATTAAATTGAAAAAATTCAACAAATAATTAAAGTAAAAAATAAACATATAAGAGAGGTTGATGCTTCTTATTTTGAAATGGTAGTGTAAACATAAATATGAGATGGTGGGGTGAATATAATTCAAAAATTACAAGAGTTGGGTGTGAAAACACCATCATAGTGAGTTTAAAGTAGTGCATAATTAGACAATCTAAGTAAATCGTGATATTGACCTTGTATTACTAGTTAGAAATATTTGTTGATGTATATTGATGTGGAATTAGGAAAATCATAGTTTTGTGCAATTTGAAAACCCTAGTTTTGTAGAGTTTGAAAGCCATATTTTTGTAGAGTTTAAAAACCCTACTAATGTTGAATTTGATAATGTTAGTTTTGTGGAATTTGAAAAGTATAGTTGGTGGCTATGGTTTCTTATTTTGGTGGATTCACTATCAAGGGTTTGGAAAGTCTCACTTGTACCAACATGTACTAAGCTATGTTGGCTAAGGCTATGTGTCAAGAACCTAGTTAATGGCTATAGTGAGTGTGGATAACCTCATTCTGTCTTGATAGGTCAACATGAGTTTTCTCTTTATGCACTTTCCTTCAGATGTTATCTTTGTTAATTATATTTATGTATATTATGAAGTTGTGAAATGTTATATGGATGGAAATTTGATGTCTAAACCATTGTGACCATTTTTTAAATATCACACCATAGGATACAAGTGACACACTTCAGAAACACGTGTAAGTGACATATTAAGTGATGCCCCATAATCAATTACATATAAATGTTGTTATTCAAAGTGAGACACATAGTCAACACACCATGTGAATACCTACCATAAGTGACATAGTTAAGCATCAATGCACTAAAGCAAAGCACATGTATGGTACAAAAGTTGAAAGTCACATGTTTATATTCAATTTGGTCCATCTAAACTTTTTCATATGAAATGGAATATTGTTTCCATCATACATTATGGAAACTCATCTCCATCAACAAGAGAATCACAACTAGTGCTCTAGACATGAAATGACATCTTGTGTCGAAAATGCCACATTATGGCTAATGTACATAATGGATCTTTCAATCACAATTTCCACCCTTGTAACTGTTAGGTGCATCTCCAACATTAATCTTCCTCCTCTTTGAGATGGAGGAACCTTAAGCCTCCTTTGGTCTTAAAATACTATGGCTCTCTAGGCTCTGAAAGGGAAGCAACAACATATTAGTTCATTTCTTATAGTTCAATCAATTAACATACTTAATAAATACAATTAGAATTCACATAGAGAATCACCTCAGACATGAATGTAAATGGTTAGGGGGTTTCCTCCTCTATGATCCAAGCCTCTCAATAATGTCTCCCCGCAATAATTACAATAATCAATTAATTGAAAAATAAAAAATGCGAACAAAATCAATTTAACTCGTGCTTGATAAGATTTTGATCAACTAATTAGTCTCACCATGAAGATCTAAGGCAATGGAGATTATTTTTATTTGTGGCTTGGAGGAAAGAGAACTTGGTTAGATAACATGTTCCAAGGCAATGATAGGGGTTGGGGAGGATGTTGTTATAACAACATTAGATGCAACTACTATTGATGTAGTTACAATAGATGTAATGCTTCTTGTTGTAATAGCAGATACATTGATAAGAGATGGAGGATTGGGTTGGAAAACCTACTCCAAGGAAATGATGGAGACTAGGAAGGATGTAGTTGTATCAACTATATATGCAAACAATCTAAGTGTAGATATAGTAGATGTGATACTAGTTGTTGCAATAATGGATGCAGTGAGAGGAGGGGTTTGATGTTGGAGTGGTACAAGGTGAATAGATGTGGGCATGGTGGAAGGATGTAAAAGGAAATGTACATGGTATTGGAGGTAGTACACCCCCATTGACTGTACAAAAGGATGGAGCACCCTATGTGAAGAAATGGGAATGGAAAGTGTTGGGGGGATACCCAATGGTTGGACTTGGCATGAACTGGTGGACTAAATGGGACAAGTGAAGGATGTAGAGTGGGTATGGAAGGGTAAGGAACTGGGAACAATAACACCTTCATACACATTTGTAATATATTTGACTAGTTAAAAAACATCAAATTCAACTAAACTAGGATAATGAAAGTTACATTAGAAGTAGGTATAATCTAACATATGCTACCTCGAGGCGATTTATTAATCCCAAATGGAGATGGATGGTCAAACTTTCCAGTGGAAACACAACAAAATTAAGATTGATTTCTCCCAAATAGCTTGGACATTTGCAAGACAACAAATTTTTGCATCTTTCTAAGTCATTGAAGTAGAAAAGAATATAGTCATTTAAATACCTATGTATGAAGTGTTGTAATATCAAATCTTGCAGCTATGGATGCATAGAGATTATGAGAGGTAAAATTTTTCCATCTTGACGGGGCATATCATCTCGTAGCATTTATACATGCAAAAAAAAAAAAAAGTAAAAAAGTACCTTAAAGTTATGTTTGTTGAATTTTTTTCAATTGTATAATCAAATTTATAACCAATGGTTTAGCATCATTTAGAAAATATACTAACCTAATCCATAAATATCTCATGGAGGAGATGTGAAATTTCCATGATTGCAATAACTAGATATATAATCTTCTATCTACTGGAGATTATTGTCAACTGAATTTTTAATTTGACAACTAACGATTAAATCACTACTGCAATCTTCACAAACAAATATGTTATGGAAAATAAAATACTGGAACTAAGAAAATAATGCACACACAAACACAAAAATTTTGACACCATTATTTTTGGACAATTGTCCCTGGAAAAACATTGAAGGGAAAACCATTGCATCAGATGAGGGTTTTATTGTTATTTAACAATTTGAGAAACAATTGATCTCCACTGTCAAAAAATTTGGAGACTCATTGTCTCCCTTTAAATACTGATATGGCCCTTTCTAGAAAACTCACACTCCTTCTACCACTCACACTCCATCCCAAAAATCTTCATTTCCTGCTCAGATAAATTCACATAGCCTTTAGGAACCCTTCCTTGCAGCTCGGTTTGCCTCCAACACTACTCTTGGCCCACTTGCTCTACCTTTGGGTGATAGATCCAACTCCGAAACTCTTAAATGAGCTCCTTTGTCACTCACACTATCGAACTAGCTACTCACACTAGTTGAATCGACCTCCTCCTCTCCAGATTGAATCGATCTCATTCCTGCCCCTGGAAACTAGAAAATACTAAGGGAATCTCCTCTGAAATCTTGCTACCAAATCTTTGTTGAATACCTCATTGATGGTGTCTCCCTAGCTTCAATTGCGTCCTTGCTAAATCACTACAACTGTGTAGTCAAACTGCTCTCTCACTAAACTGTGTCTCTTCAACCCCATCCATCAACCTTGCTCTTATAATCTTCTGTTAGGAAACCAACATCCATGATCACATTCATTTGATGGCTTAGATTATCTTGACTCCGTTAATTAACTTTTTTCGGAAGTCTCCAAAAAAAAATCAACCTCCCTCAATTAA
This sequence comes from Pinus taeda, assembly GCA_000404065.3. NCBI lineage: Eukaryota > Viridiplantae > Streptophyta > Pinopsida > Pinales > Pinaceae > Pinus > Pinus taeda. The sequence goes on along the minus strand of APFE031089045.1, from coordinate 11,273 downwards.
TCTAATTTAATTAACCAGTTTTCCTAAGTTAGGAAATATTTAATTATTGACTAATTAATCTAATTGAGGTGTTTTTAAGGCTTTTGTCGTGAATCATTTTCTGTTTTTTGGAGATCTCGTGTTCCTTAGCCTCTTAGACACCATAGAGACTAGAACACATGTCTGATGCTACCCCAAAAACTAACACTCCCTTTTAAAAAGGAAGGTGTTCTCCACTAATCCCAACTTATCCTTGAAATAGACAAACTTTGCCTTACCCAAGGCCTTCGTGAGTATATTTGTAACTTACTGATCCATGGGAACATGTTGTAGCTGAACTAATCTGTGTTTTTGGTGTCTAACATTTGCAATACAACTAGTTTCCATAAATTAGCAAACCTCTAAGACCTTGAATCAACCTTTGCAATTATGTACTGGTAATCTACCACATCCTATATAGTAAAATCACACTACTGGAAATAACTTAGCCTCCACTGGAAATCGAACTGTAAACTGGGATTGCTTCTCCTCTACAAGTCAACTAACTAGCAAAGTATCTTGTTGACCAAGAAACTCCCTCTTCCTCAGTCAAATCGCACTATTAGAGAGGTTGCATCCTCCCTGGCAGATAAAAATGATCTCCCTTTGTTGAGAACCTGGAAATCTTTATGAAGAATATCCTCCAACAATCAATTGTCCACCATGTTATCACTGCACTACTCTGATTCTCCTCCTACAGTTTGTAGTTGAACCAATTTTCACTTGCACTGTTCTACTCTAATCTCACACTGTTGATGCCTATGCATTATTGCTATCATTGCAATAATGAGTCTTGATCTCCCATTGAAATCCTTCTAGCAAATTAAGTCGACCTTCTCCCGACTACTCACACTCTTGTCTGCAACTCGTATTGACTAACTGAATTGCACAATAGTACCTTGGGACATTCGATCTTGCCTTCAAAAACTCTTTCCAGCAGTCACTTTTCCTCATGTTGCTCATTGAAGCTACTCACTCCTTTGAATCACCTTCCCACAGTGAAACATCATTTGTAATCTTTGCAACACATACTAGCTAATCGTCTAATTTGCGCTAGCAACTCACATTTCTCGCTTCAGCCTCTTTACTGGAAATATCAACCTCCATGACACTAGAATGTTGAAACCTCATTGGCTGGAACTATGCCTTTGTTACAGATCCTTTTGGGCACATCAATCCCATCATCTAGATCAATGTTTTAGGGCTCATCAAACCCTAGTTTCAGTTGCTACATGCCCTAAACAAGTCACCCCTTTGAATGCTTCATTCCCAGACAGTTTCATGACATGAAGACATCCTGAAATGACCTCTAGAGGGACCAGAGTAGGTAGGCCCATGTAAGGGTGCGCTGTAGAGCAGTTAAGTCCATGCCAGGGTGCTCTGCAGAGCATTTAGGCTTCCTTTCACCTGCGCTGAGCGAGTTTGAGTGAAATTCACATAGGGTTTGGGGAATATTCTTATCTTTTGGAGTCATCTAGAAGGTTTTCTCACTTATCAACTCTTATGAGCTCGAAAATGGATGAGGAATGAGTTAAGATGCATCTTATCCTCTCATCCCTTCCTCCATGGAACTAATTCTAAGTATGGAAGGTCATTCAATGCCACCATTTATGACAAAACCTCCTTCATCTCCCTATAAATTGCCCACTCATCTGAGTGATCAGGGGCTGGATTATGTTGAATTGTAAGGAGATAATGTTGCTGTGAGATTTGGCAATGCTACAAGTTTGTCATGCTTTTGATGTGATGTGGATGGGATCCAAGTTGGAGGAATGACTTTGAATCAGACACAATGGTTGTAATTCCTTCTTCTATTTAATAAAGTGCTTGAACCTTTCTCCCATATGTTTGTATTGTTTTATAATGCTTATATGTTTGTATTCAATAGATCTTTTGCTTTGATCGATTCTTTGTTTTCTGTTGTGTTTACAGGTACTTCTCAAGTGTATTAAGTACGGGAAGGAGTGATAGGATCGATATAAAGGAGACGAGAGGAAAGTGGAACTACAAGTAGGTCTTCTCATCTTATCTATTGCTTATAGGGAAAGACTAAAATACTTTAAACTGTTGTTCTAGATATGGCTACTTATCTATGGAATTAGTATTTATCTGTAGATACCAAATTCTCCAAAACAAATTGGTGACCATACTGGGGAAGATCCTCTTTCCAAGTAGCTTATCCACCTCCTAGGACATCCTTGGAGACTTTACTTATGTTCATAGATTATAATTAAGCTCTTTTGCATTGAAAATTTGGTCAAAACAGTGTCAAATTGCCTTTTGAAATGGCTCACTGTTACTAGTGCAGGCTTATGAGGGACACAGTGCGCTGCAGAGCACCCCTAGCTTAGGGACAGTGCTCTAAAGTACACTGTCTCCCATTCAGGGCTGTGTTGATCCTCCTAGGGTTAGTTTCCCACCTTTGGAATGTGTTTTTGCTAACTTTTCTTTGTGTGTTTTTTTGCTAATTGATCAATGAATGTTATGTCTTAGAGATCAAGTTTCTATCTCCTTGTCTAGCCCTACTTTGATTTGATTGATTAATGTTTCTTAAATGTTTTCTTTGTCATTATCAGTCTATAATCAAAGTTAGAATATAGTTGATTAATCTTCGTTCGAAAGAAAGTGTCGTAAAGTCTTCTTTTCCTTCGAAATAGAACTGTCGTAAAAGTCTTCGTTCTTATGAAAGATTGATTGATTGTATGTGCATATTTCCTTTTGTTCATATTTACATGAAGGAAATCGAAAAGAAATACATGTATGTTGCATTGAAAAAGTTTGTGTGTGCTCATAGGAATAGTGTAGGGAAATTGCATTAGATTGTGCTCTTTACTCTTTGATCGAAAGGAATTTGATTGCTCTATCCCTAAGTAGCTAGGATTTTCATTATTAAATTGAATGGAAAGAATGCTTATCATGATAGTTGCATTCCTAGGAATTTCAGAATACATCACGTGGTGAACTTGAAAGACAAATTCCTAAGCAAGATCAACTTAAAATTAACATCAATTTACCTAATGGAGCATTGTCATTGACGAAAAACATTTAGTGGTTCTAGGCTAGAGACCTGTTCCGGCGTCGTAAAACAAAGTAGTTGTCGCTAACTTGTCTACAATACATCCCAAGTGTGATACCTCATTCCACGTACGTGAGTATATCGTAGCTCGTCCACGTATCTTTGAGTATATAGGGCGGTGTTACAGTACGTAAAGTATATGGGAATGCTCTCACTGTGCGGTTTTGTATTAGATAGCGCTTATACGAACTAGGACTCTACATACCTTCGGGTATATATGGGAGGACAACACTAGGTTGCTATCCATCCTTAGGTAATCGAGTCAGTGGCCTTGTACATTGTGATACACCAAACACAACATTCGGGGAGATTGCCTGCCCGTACTTCTTGGTTTGCCAGAAGGTATTCTGCAGTTCACAGTTGCTTGGTAAACCTTTTGCCTAGCTTACCTGTTTTTGTTTATTTCTTTTTTGATAATAAAATTAATCAACAATTGTGGAGGAACATCAACCCTTACCTCATCATTCGCGGAGAACAACGAGTAAACTACCTTTTCCACCCGAAGCTACACCTATTCAGTGAAAGCGGTCTCGCTTAACTGAGTAAAGCACATCAAGAACTCCTAGTTATTCATTTGGATTACTTGAATCATCTATTTTGGTAAGTATTGAGACTCTAGTTACTCCAACCATTTCTGGTACATCCGTTTCTGAAGAAGAAGTTTCACAATTACCTGAGGACATTAGCACTGATCCTAGTGAAACAGTAACTGAAGTTGTTCAACAACAAGTTGATCCTCAACTTGAAGTTGCTCAACAAGAAATTACTTCTGAACTTGAATCAGTTCAACCAGAAGTTAATCCAGAACCTATCACAGTTTAAATAGAAGTTACATCTGAACCCGAAGTTGTTTAGGAACCTTTTTCTGAAGCTGTTGTTCTTTTACTCGAACATCTGGATTTCGAATTGAACATTTAGAAGTTATTACTTTACTGGAAGACGATCAACCAATTACCCCTCAAACATCAGTAACTACTGAAACTTCCACTTTATCAAAACCAGAAATCTTTTACGGATCAGACGGTGAAGTTCTTCCACCTAGTTTAATTGCTGTTGAGGAAGAATTGGAAGAAGATTCTACACCTAGAACCCCATTCCACTTTGGAACTAGGCTTTATCTTTACCCTCATACTCCTCATTTTATTGCTCCATTTGATCTTGCTTCGTTTCAAGTACCCATCGATTCTTTAGGACAACTTTTGGGTCGGTTAACTATGGCTGAACAACCGTCAACATCCCAGACTGTATCATCTGATGTAGCTACGATAGAATCTTCTGTTGCAACCTCTTCGATGTTTTTTACCACACCTGAGTCACACCTATATGGTGAATCATACATCCTGGTTGGTTACCAATCTTTATCTGGAACCCACTCAAGGGTTGCTTCTACACTATGGTCATCACCCATGTCCTCAACCAGAATTCTACTTGGTTCTTCTTTGACGGGAACTCAACAGTTTGATCCTGCATATCAGTATCAAGATGGACATTCTAATCAACAAAGACCTATGTATCCATTAAATATTGGATTGCCACCATATGGAGAGCAATATGGTTATTCACCTTATCCTCCCTATGGAGGACCATCATATGGTAGTATCCCGCAGTAGTCAGGTTAGCTTGGAATTTGAGTTGGTCAATGGCAACCAATAATGCCAGTTCAACCAAGGCTTGTGTATCCAACACAACCAATGCAAACTGTATCAGCTATTCCTACTACACCCGTTGTTACTATTGTACCACAGTCACAAGTTCAAACTATTGTATCTCAACCAGTACAAACTGGTCCTTCTACCTCGCAACCACAAGTTTCGGGCCAAGAAGTTCAAGTTTCTCAAGCTGTTGTACAACAACCACCTGTGTTCGAGGTTCAACAACCTCAGGTTAGTATACCCTTATCTGGATTGACTTAGATTTACACTAGTATAGTTTATTCACAACCTGGCCAACCTTTCATTGTTGGGCAACAACAACCGTTAAATAAAAAACAGTTATACCAATAAAAACAAAAGTTGATTCAACAATCATGGTAGCCCCAATTTCAACAACCTCAATTCCAGCAATTCCAACCCCAATTTGGACCTGCCCAACAAGCTCAACCTGGGTTTGGACAGTATCAAGCTTACCAAGGTCCTGGTCAACAACGCTTTGCAGGTTATGGACAACCGCAAATTCAACTTGGTTATCAACAACCACCTTATGCCAGATTTTTTCAACAACAACCTTATCAAGGTTACCAAATGTAGATGCCCTATGTTGGCATGCAAAGACTTATTTCTCAAGCAATTTCATCATATCATGGGAATGTTCAACCTGATGTGAATCGACAATTGCCATTTTTAGCAACTTTAGAATTACCAGATTTAAATCGACTCACTAATGATCCAATTTTATATGCCCCTTGGTGGCCGGTGATTCCACATAAGTTACTTTCTGACATTCCGAAATTCAATGGAAATCCCATAGAAGACCCATCAGATCATGTCATGACCTTTCATTTGTGGTGTTCATCAAACTCCTTAAATGATGATTCGGTTAGACTTCATTTTTTCCAAAGAATGCTTACTGGTTCAGCTACTAAGTGGTACATTGAGTTACCACAAGCTTCTTTCGACAACTTTACGACTTTAGCCACCACATTTCTGACCCACTTTCAGTTACCTATCAAATACGAGACTGGAATAGAACTCTTAACCAACTTTAAATAGACTACTACTATCCATATATCAGATCATCCTCATGAGTGGCGGCGTCGACTGGTTAATACATATGTTCTTGATCAGTCACCGAGGATGTTGCAAAGGGTGGAGTTGTCACAGAAGAGGAAGTAATTACTCATGCCCTATACTTGGATTTGATTTACACACAATTCGGCACGCTTTATGACAAAATTCCCAATGCACCTCGACCAGCTTTCCTTGTTCCTCCTCCTTGATAATCGAGTAAGGACTCTCATGCTGACGACGGTGTGATCGGTTCTTCGAGAATGCAAATGGCAGGAAGACCATTTGGTCAAACTCTTGCCATTACCAATCAAACTACTAATGCATCAGAGAAAACTCTTGCTTCCAAAGTTAATGTCATGTCATCTAACAAAGGCAAAAATCAAAAGCAACCAGGAGGCAAGAAGAAGGGGAAAAATAAGAAGAAACAAGACAATTCCCCTCAAGAGACATCATCTGATTCCTCTACTTCGGCAAGGAAACCTCGTTATCCATGTCTAATCTGTAATGACAAGCATTTTACAAGAGATTGTCCACACTACTCAGAAGTCTCTAAACTTCTCAAGACTTATAACACATTTGCAGTGTTGATTGATCTGTTTCCAAACTCGGAGACATATTTGGTTGCGACAGACCATGCTTCCACATCCCAAGTACTCATGTTATCCATCACAAAGCCATAAAGCGAAGTTTTGGTGTCAACGAGAAATAAAGATTATGGAAATACACCGTCATCGTCGAATAACCAGGCCATTGATCAACCTAATCCTTCGACTTCGACTTCATCGGAAAATATTCCACCACCCATTGCACCAGAATTGACAATAAAACCACCAAAGGGAGTTGTGCATAAATCGACATTCAACCCTCGAGCTTGAGCAGCTAAGAACTATAACATAGTGGAAGATCTTGCTCAATCACCTTCTGCTATGTCGACACTCGAGGTGTTACAAAACTGTCCCTCCCAGAAGCAAGATTTACTGTCAGCAATTCACAGAATAGACCCTACGGATTCCAATCTTGTGGTTTTTAACCATGCGGGATATACACCACAGTTACCAATGCAATTAGCTTTCCTAGTACAAGTAAAAGCTCTCAATAAGAATGTTCACTGAACTATTATTGATGAGGGGGCATCTACTTGCATTATGTCAATGAGTTGCTAGAAAACACTTGGTTCATCATCGTTGTCACGATCACCAACCACGTTAAAAGCTTTTGATGGACAAACATATACTCCTTGTGGGATTTTGAGTACCTTGCAAATCGAACTAGCGGGCAAAACAGTTACTGTTGAAGTTGAGGTAGTTGACGAACCCCTCAATTACAACATTTTACTGGGAAGGCCATGGGTATATGCTATGGCTGCTATGGTTTCCATGTACGTTCGTACTATTGCATTCCCTCATAAGGGTGGAATCGCAGTTATCGATCAACTTTCCTTCTTTGCCAATAGTTCACAGGCTACAAGAAGCATTCTGTTGGTACACAGATCCCCGCCGTCACTTCAAAGTGTTGGAGTAGGTTTCTTTAAAGATCTTTCCCTAATGGGTACTTTTACAGTACCATCACAATCTCATTTGGCAGAAGTGACAAGAGTAGAGACTTGAAACATGATTTCCTCCACCTCATCTGATTTAAGGAGGATTACCAACAATTTTGAAGTTGATAATAATAGCAATCAATTTTTATGGCTTGTGCGACAAACCCAAATCCATTTTCACCAATTGTATGGGTAGACTGTTCGTTAGAATATGGTAGTTCTTTTGATCCTTTTTCACGTATACATTCTACAGATGAAGGAATCGTCCAATCAATGATGATAGGAGAAGAACCTTGGGAAGATTATCATCATCGTTCCCATCTTCCAGATGACATCGCAGATTATTCAAATGAACTAAACCACCCTTCAATTGTTGATTTCCTTTCAAATTCAATTTTTATAGACACAGTAGAATCTGAGCGAAACCTGCCAAATATTGAAGAAACGATTTCTATTAACATTTCGACCAAACCTAATGTTGTAGAGAACATTCACGTCGGAAAATCTTGTTCTCCATCAGAACTTGATAGTTACCTTACTCTCTTTCATGAATTTCGAGATATATTTGCATGGTCTTACGAGGAGATGTCAGGCATTGACTCTAGTATTGTTGAACATGAAATCAAAATCTACCTTGATGTCAAGCTAGTACGACAGCAGCTTCGACCTGTTCATCCAAAGAAAGCCACTGCAATTAAAGCAGAAGTTGAAAAACTTTTGCGTGCTGGTTTCATTTACCCTGTACCTCTTACTGACTGGGTTTCCAACATTTTTCATGTCATGAAGAAATAAGGGACAATTCGAATGTGCGTCGATTATAGGGATGTAAATCAAGCATGTCCAGAGGATAATTATCCTACTCCTTTTATCGACCAGATTATTGACGAATGTGCCAGAAGAGAAATATTTTCAGTTATGAATGGTTTTTCCGGCTACAATCAAATCAATATCTACCCATAGGACCAATCTAAAACAACTTTTATTTGTCCATGGGGCACATTCGCATATAGGAAACTCCCATTCGGTTTGAAGAATGCAGGGGCCACATTTCAGAGGGCAATGAACTATGCCCTCCATGACATCAAGCACATTGTTCAACCTTACCTTGATGATTTACCTGCTCCTTCACGAAAGCGGACTGGTCACCCACGACATTTGAGAGCAATATTTTTACAGTGCCGACACTACAAGATATGACTCAATCCACACAAATGTGTGTTTTGTGTCAGTTTTGGTCGATTCCTTGGATTTGTAGTGTCTAGAGAGGGGATCCGACTTGATCCATTAAAGGTTTAGGCAATTATTGATTTGCCTCCACCTCCAAATCTTTTACAGTTACAGAGACTCCAAGAGAAGGCTAACTTTCTAAGGAGGTTCATTCCTAATTACGTTGAGATGGCTAAAGGTTTTACGTGTCTTCTAAAAAAGGAAATACCCTTCCATTGGGATTAGGTTGCACAAACTTCCTTTGATGCTCTTAAAGATACCTTGATTAGAGCTTCATTAATGTACTCTCCAAATTATCAAAACCACTATTACCTGTATCTCGCCACTGTAGATACAACCATTGGCATGGTTTTAGTCCAAGAGGAAAATGGGATTGAACATCCAATTTATTATTTGAGTCGCAATCTGAATGATACAGAAAGTAAGTACTCTTATGTCGAGAAACTAGCTTTGGCAGCTGTGCAAGCTGTTCAAAGATGTCGCCATTACATCCTGCGCCTGAAAACCATTGTCATTTCAGATTGCAACCCTATGACATACATTTTGTCACGTCAATTACTGGGGGAAAAATACTTAAAATGGATAGTCATTTTGCATGAGTTTGATATGGAATTCATCAAGTCCAAATCAAAGAAATCTATAGTTTTCGCAGAGTTACTTTGCGACCATCCCTTGACCTCCATTGATTCAACATCTGAACCATCGATTTGTATGAGTCTCTGTTTCTAATATTCTCATTTGACCCATTGTATGGAGATATACTAATCAATCTCTAGACCCAAACTTTCCGGTCTGATACCTCTCGCTCGCAACATCGACGTATTCGATACCAAGCCAAAGATTATCTGATCATTGACAACACCCTTTACCATCGTGGTATTGATACGATTTTACGGAGGTGCCTCACACATGAGGAAGCTGAGAAAGCATTGAATGGCCATTCAGGTGCCTGTGGTGGACATTTATTTAGATATGCAACCGCATAGAGAATTCTATGTGCTGGTTACTTCTGACCAACTATATTCAAGATTGTATTATTGTTGTTAGAAGCTGTCACACATGCCATATATATGACCGAAAAACCAGATTACCACCTGCACCATTGCATCCAGTCGTTGCTGTTGGACTATTCGTTAAATGGGGGATTGACTTCATGACATGTAACCCCACCTCGGCCGGGGGGGGCATGGGTACATTATAGTTGCGATTGACTATTTTACCAAATGGGCTGAGGCGATGCCAACATTAAACAACAATAGCAAAACGACTGCTCTTTTCTTTTTTAACCATGTGGTTGCCCGGTTTGGTGTACCATAAGCCATAATTACAGATCATGGGTTGCATTTTCGCAATCACATAATGGTTGAGTTGATTGCTAAGTTAGTGTTTGGTCAATTTAGTGTGTCCTAAATTGCTATATAAATTGTTAATCCGGGAGTCGTAAATTGTTGAAGTGAAGTGCACTATATATGCAAGATAACCGTTTTCTTATTTCTTTGTCGTTTTTTATTTTTTATTTGTTTTTGGGTTTATCTTCTTGCTGATTCTCTAATATGAGATGGAAATTCTAAAAATCAAGTATGGATATAAGTATTCAAGGCAATGGTGACCTTTTAAAATAATTTCCAAACTTCAAATTTTCAAAAAGGGTTTCAAACTTGCAATGATGAAATCAATTACTAAGAGAAAATAAAGATGTACCTAAATTCTAATTAAACCAAACAGTGAACTAGTGACTATGAAACCCAGTATACTTGCTGCTGTATAAAAAGAAAATTGAACTCAAAGCAATTAAAAAACTGTAAGCAAAGTAAACTAAACCATATCACATCAACTCATATTCTGACCCCTCACCATTCGACTCGCTCTGGCTATAGGAGGTAATCATAAAAAAATTGAGTAATCTGATATCTAAATTGCATAAAATGAAACTAAGATCAAACTACGCATCCATACTTCAATCCCTCACCATTCGACTCGCTCTGGCTGTAGGAGGTAACTGAAAATGACATGAGTAATCTAATCACTAACTTGCAGAAAAATAAACTAATATCAAACTACGCATTCATACTTCAATCCCTCACCATTCAACTCGCTCTGGCTATAGGAGGTAACTCAAAATGACATGAGTAGTCTAATATCTATCTTGCAGAAAAGTAAATGAATAAAACAAAACTGAAAGAAATAAACAGTGTTGGAATTAGAACTAAGAAAATAAATCAGCAGCAGGACAAGATAATTCCATCATGTCATTAGTCATTAAAAAGCTATGTGTATTACTAATCTACAATCAACTAGTTGAACACACTTGCATGAATTAAAATTGCATGAATGAAAAATCTAATCTATCAAACTTGAAAGCAATGAAATAATATAATGAAATCAAAGCAAAATTTACAAAATGAAATCTACTCTACCTTACATTATAATATGCTCCATGAAATCTACTTCACATCTCCTTCCATGTTGAGAACATCAAAGCTTTATTCAAATTCTTCAAAATTACAAAGTACAACAAAGCTATACAAAGCTTTCAAAAGCCATCAAGGAAGAACTACAAACTCCAAGCTAAAGAACTCCAAACTCTAAGCTTACAACCTGAGACTAATAAGCTAACAAATGAAGGAGAGAGATCTCTTATTTATACAAAAAGATGAGAAGTCATCTCATTAATGAGAGTCCATGA
>APFE031089035.1:0-10182 GCA_000404065.3 Pinus taeda | reverse complement strand
CGTGGAAGCCGAATGGACAAAGCAGTCCAAGGGACCTTGGGATGTGAATCCCAACGGTCACCATATTGTACTATAAATGTACATCTTTTGTGAATAAAAATTGCAATGCATGTTTTATCTTTCCTATTATTTGTCGCTGTCCATGTCTGTTTAACATAAGACACATGGAGGTTTGGGACTTGATGACCCTGAAATCCTAAACAAAGTTTTGGGGGAAAAACTATGGTGGAGATGGCTAAAGGAATCAGATGCCCCTTGGGCCAAGGTTTGGAAACAAAATATGCAAACAATTGTCAAGAAAGGGAGCACATCAAAATGTCTGGAATAATCAAAGGCTCCCACATCTGGAACAAATCTTGGGAGAACAGAGCTATTGTTCAAAAACACAGTTTCTGGGAAATCAGAGATGGAAACCTTGCTTGGTTTTGGGAAGATAATTGGCAACAGGAACCAAAACTGTTGAGAGAAGATTTTGAAAATCTTAAGAAGGATATCAATGAAAAAGGGTTACACAAGGTAAATGACTTCTGGGAGAAGGACAAAAACGAAGGAAAATGGAGAGTATGGAATAATCTGATTTATAGTGAGGACTCTCCATTGAAGGCCTGGGTAGAAGCTCTCACAGCTATCTTGGAACAGAGAAAGATTCTGATTTCAACATCTTCAGACCAATTAACATGGGGCAAAAACAATGAAGGGAACTTTAACCTTAAAGAGGCCAAGCGAATAGCCCTTGGGCTTGACTTTCCAAACCCTGATACGATATGGAAGGACCTATGGAAGAATCAAATTTGGATGAAAATCAAACTGTTCATGTGGTTGGTGCAACATAAAAAGATTCTAACTTGGGAAAACCTACAGAAGGGAGGTCTAATTGGTCCATCAAGATGCCAACTTTGCAAATTACAAGAAGAAACTATGGAACACCTTCTCAACGTATGCCCATTCACCTCCACCTTGTGGAATTGGGTGGCTTCAATCTTCAGACATTCTGACAGGGACATTGGCAGCATAAAAAGCACATTGAGGAATTGGAGGAGTCATTTCTCTCAAATGAAATAATCAACAAAGCTTGGGAAATGGTTCCAGGCTTTCTAATTTGGAATGTATGGAAAGAACACAACAATAGAATCTTCAAGAATAGGAGTGGTTTTGCCTAGAGCATTATGAATCAAATCATAGGACAACTCAAAGAGACTGTAGGAAGCCTTATAAAAAACCCCCTGAGAACCAACCTCATGAACATGATAGGCATATTCTACTACATTTGGGCCTTCAGGGGCTCTTCCCTTAGTGAATAACCAAGAATGTAAGTCATATATCAGCTGATAAGGATCTCTGGCAACCCCCCCTGGTTTTATGAAGTGCAATATAGATGGGGCCTCAAAAAGAAACCCTGGCGTTGCTGAGTATGGAGGAGTAATAAGAGATGACAAGGGGTTAACAGAGCCATCTTTCACAGTCATCTGGGTAAAGCCACTAATAATATGGCAGAGCTCATGGCTCTGGAACAATGCCTAGAAATATTAAAGGACTCAAACTTACATAATACCATAATTGAAGCTGATTCTGAACTGATAATCAACTCAGTCAAGAAAATATGCAATGGCTTAGTGCCAAACAAAGTTTTGAAACACTGGAGATTACTGCAAGTCTATCATCTTATTCAATCCCACCTACACACCATGAGAACCCTTAGTTTCACTCATGTGGGAAGAACAACCAACAAGTTAGTGGATATTTTGTCTAATGAGGTCACTCTATGTGCCAAAAGCAATAAAATATATGAATGGTCAAAGACTCCTCAGGGTCAATTGAGGGATGAGTGCCACAAACAGGCATCAGTAGACAGGGAGTTCTGTCAGAACAGAGGAAATAAGCAGGATGATGTATAAGTAGGGTGTTCTTCATGTACAGAGGTGTTGGGCCTCGATTTTGGTCTTATTTTTGCTAAAGGAAACTTACTTAATCCATCTATTTTCCATCCATTTTCCATCCATTTTCCACTTTATCCATCCCATTTTGATGTATTTCATGTCTACTCAAGTATTTAATTTTAATTTTTCAAATTCTAAAGTTTTTATGAAAATTTGGTTTCAAGTGCAAATATTGACAGATTCAGAAATTCCCATAATAGCTATATGGATGACATGTTTGCAGGACACTTGGGCACGAATTTGATGCATGGATGGATATATTGGGAACTAGGACTGATCCAACTCTACTTGGTTCAAACAGAACAAGCTTTATTAGGCCCATTTAGTGCTGGTCAACCATGACTAGTCACTCAGAAAATCCATAGAAATATAGCAGTTTTGAGATTTTATGGGATTGACCATATCTCTTGGGATGGGATTGATGAATTCAACTTAGATAGGTGAATATGAGTAGATATGTTTGTTAGAAGGATTATAGATCAGTTTGTTTCACAAGACTTCTATTTAAAGCCAAGGCTTTGATGCCTTATGTATTGACTTTTGTATAATTTCATGCTGAGACATTTTGGATTGGAGAGCTAATTTGAACAACTTGTTCTACTACTATTTTTATGTTCAATAATGTGGATGTGTGACTAAGTTTAAGCTTCTGATATCAATCTCCAAGTGTGCAAAGCAAGGGTGGAGGGCCCCCATTCCAAGCTAAGTACACTTCTTTGTTTAAACTAGTTTAATTTTCCATAATATGGTTATTGTAGAACTTATTTACATGCTTTATTTTAGATTCGTTTATCGTTAATGTGTGATGATTTATTTCATTAAATCTTAGTTTATTTATCACTTTAATAAGTTGGAAAAACAAAGTGTTCAAGTTGAGCACTCCTTTTGTTAATTTGGTGAATTGTAACTAGTTTTCCTTGATTACATGCAAGCAGTTTTCTTACGTATTTTTGGTTTTTAATTGATGGCATTATGGTGAATGAATTATGATGGAACATACCAAAGGTCTCTTAAGTTAGGAGCCTCCCTTCATTAATGATTTGTCCATCTTAAGCTATTAGTTTCTGATTTCTGTTCATCAAGTAATAATTGGACCTCTTAAGTTAAGAGCCATTTCAGCTTTCCCTCTTTACAAAGTGAATTGGAATTGTTAATAATAGGTTATATTTGTAATATGCACTTATTTAGTTTTTGAAAAACTTATCTTTCAAGTTTGATTACATCTGATATTCATATATAGTGGACTTGCCTTTAAGTATTACCAACCCAGATTGATAAGGAATATTTGTGTTAATTTGTGTGAATAAATTAGCTCAACAAGAAGACTTTTAGTCGACACGAGGAAAAGTATGAGCAGGAGGTCAAGAGCGAAACTAGGGGTTTAATTTGGTTATCGGACGAGAATTTGGTCACAAAAATCTACAGTTATCAGTTTCACAGGCGGGAAACTATTTATAGAACAAGTCTTCAAAGGTATAAGAAAAACATTAACTGTAGCCTTATAATGTTTGGTGCCGAGAACTTCACTAAAGAGTGGGCAGGTCAGCATAATCGCGGAAATACAATGCATTTCACGTGACAAACTGCTCGTTGGTTAACCTTCCATTCGGACTCGAAATGTGTTTAAGATTTGGCTCTATAAGGCTTCGGGTCCGAAGGCGCAGTTAAGTCCCACGCTTGTTGGAGAGGCCTTTTGAGATAGCTTGCATCTGATGAATTTCGGGTGGCTAAACTACCCGAAGGTTATCATCCCGTTTGGACCCGATATGGATTCTAATGTCGTTTTATTCTCTTTTTAGGTCCGTTTTTGTAGTTAAAGTGTGAGCGTGTTGCTCACCCGATATTTCACCTAGATCGTTAGATTTGCGGGGCTTGATCGAATGGCCTTGTTGTGCGGTAGTACCACAATGGTAACGTGGAAAGATGGTTTGGGCCTGAGGCTTGGTCTATGGGCCCAAAGCTTAGGCTTGGCTTTAGCTAGGGCAACTGCACGCTTTTTGTATATTATGTAACTTTTCTGTTAATTGGAATAGAAGGACGTACACTTGCTTTAGCAAAAAAAAATATGGGATAAATAAGAAAAAAAACAATATTATGTAAGGAAGCAAAGGGTGTAAATTCTTTCTTTTAAAAATTATGGTAAAAGTCACTAGAACTGAAATTCTAATAAGATAAATAATCAACAACAAAAGGCTCAATCTCAGATAGGGTCCCAACCAATGGAGCTGAACAACAAAGAGTTAATGGAAAAGAAAAGGAACCACTAAAATATTGGGGCAGTGGAGAGCCTCATCTACTTCGAAATTTCCCATACAATGTAAAATCAATTCAAGCCCTGCAAAATGCTCAATAAGCCTCCACTATGAAGGACATGGCTAGAAGAAATCCTAGAATTATTACAATCCTAAAAGAGCATCAATCCACCATGATTGAGATAGAAGGTAATCACCTAAACCAACATGTATCCATTTTAATAGATTTAGGGCTAGTTTAAGTTATATGATTCCATAAATAGTGGACAAATATAAATTGAATATAGAAAAACATAAAAATGCTTTGCTGGTCCAACTAGCTATTGGAACCAAAAGTAAGGTTACCAATTGGATTAAAAATTGTTCTATTGATTTGAATTGTTATAAAACAACAATGAACCTGACTACTTTACCCCTAGGACCTCATGATGTATTTGTAGAAATGGACTCGTTAGAAAGGCACAAATCAATTGTTAAGTGCTTAGATAAGACTGACACTTGTAACACATATGAGAAAAAGGTACAGATTATTAAGGGTATATCCATACCAATTTGTACCAGGAAAATATCATCCTTACCACTAAATAGAGGTGCTACAAAAGGTTGTAAATTATTTTTTTTACAAGTAGAAGAATTTTTGCAGGAAAATAAGGAAAGAACTCTAGATGACCTAGAGGTAGTATGAGAGTTTAAGGATGTGTTTTCAAATGAAATTCCTGGGTTACCACCTAAATGTTAGGTCCATATAATATTAGTGTATTCCCTCATTGTTATTGTCACTATAGACCCCTTATTGTTATTTTTGTGCCCATGTAGTCCCTATATTTGTATTATTGTGCCCCATAGAAGCCCGTTATTGTTATTGTTGTGCCCTTACATTATTTTTGTTATGTCAACTCTGATTATCTTGCGACCCCTTAGACTCCTATATATAGAAAGGAGGTTTTTTCATTTGAATCATGCAAGAATTGTTCATTTGTGTAATGTAAAGGATGTTTCCCCCTTGAGGAGGCTAATTTTTAAGTCATTGATCTAACTCGTCTTCTATTTTGTGAGTTGGTTGCGTAGCATTTGGTATCAAAGCTTGGGATTCTAGGGTTTTGCTTCTTCAAAAAGGTCATCTTGGAATTTTTTCTATAACCTTTTTCTACAAGGCTTCATAATTTGAATTTTTTACCACGTGGAGTCAAAATCTTGGTGAACTTCGTGTAAAAAATTTCTGATCTTGGTTCGCTATATTTTCAGAGATATGATCCGAGGAAGTTAGGGTTTTGCAGGATCCAAAATTCCATCTCAAACAGGTGACCTAGGGGAAATAATCATAAGCTTTTTTTCAAGCATCAGATTTGAATTCCATGAAAAAAGGTTGAAATTGAATGGAATGTAGTTTGTCGTGTATCAATTTTAGGGTTGAAGGTCGAAACAGTGACACGTGGCACTCCATACAAGTTCGCTCTTTTGAACGAATCTATAATTAGGTCATCATGGGAGATTAGGAATAACTCTTTGTTGAAGAATCCAACCTTGGTATGACTTGCGGGGTTGGAAAGAATACTAAGAGGGTTACCACTGGATAAAATTTCAGACCTTGGAGATCTAAAATTATAGAGATACAACAAATTCAAAATCAAGCTCCTACAAATTGAAAAAAGGGTGTGTAGTTTTTAAATTTTGCATAAGTTTTATTTGAAAAAATAGTTAGAAGTGATTCAAAGGGAATATTGAAGCATAATTATCATTAATTGATGCCCTGAAAAAATAAAACGGAAACACCTAGTAAGCAACCCGAAATCTCTACTATGGCACATGAAGAAGAGGAAGAAATGCAACATGATATATCAAAATTATGAGACAAAGTGCAACAAATTTCGCTCTTAGAAAAATTAAAAGCAAACATGGAAACGTGGAATATTTTAAGAAAGACATGGAAGGTTTGAAGGAAGGTTTGACAAATTTGCTACAAGAAATGATTCGTAATGGCAAAAAGGTAGTATAGGAAACTCATGATAAGAACAAAAGAAATGCCAATCATGATTTCATAGACTCTAACGTTGGGTTGAAGACCTGCCATATTCAAAAGTTCAATATGAGGAATTTTGATGGAAAGGATCATATAACATGGATACTACAGATGAAGCAATATTTTGATCTATATAATGTGCAAAACACACAAAAGGTATGCATTGCAACTTTATATTTGTAACCCAATTAGTTTGTATCGTATCGATGGCTTTGCTCTCGTAAAAAAATTGTCACTTTGTTAATTTTTGTGGAGGAAATGATAGCACATTATGAGGATAGAAATAGAAACACCTTCTTTACCCAATTGATAACTCTCAAACAAAAGGGTTCAATGGTGGAGCACATTGAGGACTTCCAAAAATTGAATATAAGGGTAAATGATATTCCAGAGGAGCATATGATTGATGTTTTCATAGGGACTTTAAAGGATAACATCCAACATGAGGTTCACCTTTGGGAACTTGATTCATTGAAGAAGGCATTCAGGTTGGCAAGAAAAATTGAAAGAATAATTATAGCAACAAGGAAGCATACCACTCACAATTATAAAGATGGAAGTGTTGTTGCTCCTATATTTCCACAACCTACAAGGTTGACACCACAACAATTGGAAGAAAAAGGAGGAAAAGGGCTTTGTTACAATTGTGATAACAAATACACTAAATGCCATAAGTGTGCTAAGAAGAAACTACTTTACATAGATTGTGAACAGGAGGAAGAAAAGGAACAAGAAAAGTCAAAAGAAGAGGATATACACCATATATTCTTTCCATGACTAGCCCATGTAGTTAACCGAGGGGTTAGAGGGGGGGTCACATGGGGTTTGAGGCATACGTGTAACCCCACTTTATGGGGTCTTGGGCAGCGCCCCAGAGAATTTTGGTTTTGGAACCTATGTTAGGTTGGGTGGACCCACTTATGGGTTTGTGCATGATTTTCGCACATGTTTTTTGGACACTATGGTTTTCGGTCCATGGTATTGGACATGATGGTTTCGGTCCATGGTATTGGATGCTTCGACATGTATAAATATGTATTGTAACATTGAAAGGAATATAATGAAAATTCAAGTCGGTAGTCCCGGTTTTGGGATCTAGAGGAAAATATTTATGTATATGTGTTTTATGTGTTATGCTCTCGCATTGTTTACTTTCTATGTTTTTAGAATCCGTATGCAGTTAATTTCTGTACGGGGTTAAAACCTACATTTGGTATCAGAGCTATTTTGGCTTTAAGAGGATGCCTTTGTTGCTGAGGAGTTACGCTCAGGCCTGTGGTAGACATTGTTTAGTGGGAGATCTGCGAGATCGATTCTAGTGGTGAAAGAAGATGGCGAGTAGTGGAAAGATATAGATTGAGAAGTTCAATGGTCAGAGTTTTGAGTTGTGGAAACTCAAGATGGAGGATTTGTTGGTGGATAAAGATCAGTGGATCGTGGTAGATCCGGGTACTAAACAAAGGGAGTGTCCAATGAAGAATGGAAGAAGTTGGATCGGAAGGCAAATAGCACAATACAATTGTGTGTCTCAGATTCAGTATTGCTAAATGTATCAGGGGAAGCTACGACGAAGGCTTTGTGGGACAAGTTAGGGACTTTGTACCAATCTAAGTCTCTGGTGAATAAACTGTTCCTACGGAAAAAACTGTATAACCTAAGGATGAAAGATGGAAGTCAGTTAGCATCTGTTGATATTAAAATTTCATATGAAGATAAGTGCATCAGTTTTTTGTGTTCTCTACCAGATTCGTGGGATAGTCTGGTTATTGCAATAGGTAGCAATGCAACTGCCTTGCGGTTTGATGAAATAGTCTCATCCTTGCTGACGGAGGAGATGAGACGGAAAAATATGGAGAGCTAGAATGGTGATGTCTTGTCTGTACAAGGACGATCCCAGAACAGAAACAAAAATAAGTCATCGAGTGGGAGATCTAAATCTCCAGGAAAACCTATAAAGGTGGTGTGCTGGAAATGTAGAAAGGAAGGACACTACAAAAGGGATTGTAAATCTAAAGCTCCTGATAAAGGAAAGGGATCTGATGATGCCCCTTATGCAGAGGCGAAAACCACCTCAGATGAAGGTGGGGATGTGTACTTGGCTTCTTCAAGTACACATGTAGATCATGAGGCATGGTTGATTGACTCAGGTGCATCCTTTCACTTCACTCCCCATAGAGAGTGGTTCTGCGAGTATGTGAGGTACGATGGTGGTGATGTCTTCTTAGGGGATGATAGGAAGGCTAGAATCATTGGTCGCGGAAAAGCAAAGTTGAAACTGCAAGGTGGAAATGTTAGAACACTTCCGAGTGTTCTGCATATTCCTACATTGGTCAGAAATTTTATTTCTGTAAGCAAGTTGGATGATGCAGGTGTAAAAACAGTGTTCGACAAGGATACCTGTAAGATGGTTTAAGGAGCACTGGTATTGATGCGGGGAGTTTAGATTGGAACTCTGTTCAAGCTGTAAGGTAGCACTGTTGTTGATGGGTGCAACAGCTCTATGGTTCCTAAAAGTGGAGTAGAAAATTTTGTGGTCTCTGGAGAGAAGACCATGTTGTGGCATCAAAGGCTTGGACATATTGGAGAGAAGGGCCTTTGAATATTTCATGGTAAAGGTATGGTAGAAGGTATGTGTAATTACTCTCTGGATTTTGATTTCTGTGAAAATTGTGTATATGGGAAGCAAAATTAGGTGAGTTTCCCCTTTGGTGGTAAGAGGGAGAAACAGATATTAGAGCTTGTGCACAACAATGTGTTTGGACCTGTGAAGGTTCCATCACTGGGTAAGTCTATGTACTATGTATCATTTATAGATGACTTCTCAAGGAATACATGGATATATTTCCTTAAGAAGAAATCTGAAGTCTTTGACAGGTTTAAAGAATTTAAGGCTCTCATGGAAAATCAGACAGAGAAGAAGATAAAGGTGTCGAGGACAGATAATGGTGGGGAGTTTTGCAACAAGGAATTTGAAGAATTCTATAAGAATTGTGGTATATCACGACAGAAGACTACTCCATATACACCTCAGCAAAATGGAGTTGTAGAAAGAATGAACAAGATGTTGATGGAAAGGGCAAGAAGCATAGGACAGGAATTCTGGGCAGAGGTAGTGGATATTGCATGTTACCTGGTCAATAGGTCACCTTCATGAGCGTTTTAGGATAAGACTCCACAAGAGGCATGGACTGGTAAGAAACCCTTTCTTTCACATCTGAGGGTATTTGGATGTGATGCATATGTACATGTTCCAAAGGAGAAACGAACCAAGTTGGATAGTAAATCCGAAAAGTGCATCTTTATTGGGTATAAGGATGGTTTAAAGGGTTATATGCTTTGAAACCCAATCACACAGAAGGTTGTGTACAACTGAGATGTGGTGTTCAGAGAGGTAAAAGATATTATTAAACATGAAGTCCAACCAAAGGAACCTGAGAAGATAGAGTTTGAGATAAAGGAGGAAGAATCAGACTCTACAGCAGAGGAAGAATAAGAAGAAGAAAAGCCACAAACTCCAACTATGAGAAAATCAGTTTGAGAAAGAAGGCAACCAGAAAGGTATAGTCCATCTACTTTCTATTCAAATTTTGCTTTGTCTGTTACTGATGATGATCCAAGAACTGTGAAGGAAGCAGTGGATTCAGAGGATTAAAAACTCTGGAAAGAGGCCATGGTTGATGAAATGGCATCTTTTCACAAAAATGAGCTTGGGATATCGTGAGTTGCCAGCTGGAAGGAAACCCATTGGCAGCAAATGGGTATTCAAAAAGAAGACAAATGCAGAAGGAAAAGTGGAGAAATACAAAGCTCGGTTGGTAGCAAAAGGTTATTACCAGGTGCCGAGAATTGATTTTGGTGATATTTTTTCTCTTGTTGCCAAGGTAACTTCTATTAAATTACTTTTATTTGTTGTTGCTGCTTTTGATTTTGAGGTAGAACAGATGGATGTGAAGACAACATTTCTTCACGGGGA
>APFE031089030.1:0-14951 GCA_000404065.3 Pinus taeda | reverse complement strand
AGCAAATTCATTATGACGGGAGGAATTTTCACGTGGTGCACTGGAGCCCAAAGGAGACGATTGGCTATTACATTCAACAGTCTAAAGACCACAGATATCTCGTGAAGTCCAGAATCTGGTGCACTAATATTGTGTATGCAGTTCCTAAGAACGAGGTAAGGCAATTGACTAACGATGCCTGCATCAATCCGGAGCTTATATCAGTAATGTATTTAAAGTAAAATCTGAAGCATACAATCTTCCGATAAAGGAAGTGGGTTGATCATTAGTCAGGCCACAATATGGTTGTTAGAAACTTACAATTACAAACAAACTGACTCCACTACCATCCTAATCAATCTTCTAAAGCCAGGCTACCACAAGAAGGATTCAGCTCTTAGCAAATAGAGCCATCACCACAGAATGGGGGTAGTCTCGATGAGATCTTATAAAATGAATTGCAAGTATAATGGCTAGAACCTTCTCATATCAAAACAATCTCCTCTTATCAACATGGTCTGTCAGTACCATGGAATTGACCCATTAGCTCGGTCTCCACAGACCTAGAATTGGTAACGTACCTAATCCCTCAAGGAATGGTGGTACCAGATGAGCACCCCAGGCATAGAAGGGTACCTACCTGAAGGAGGGAATTAAGCCATTTAATACACTCAGAATGAGAGAAAAAACAAAAACAATATATATATATATATACACCAAAAAATTAGAATGAAAAATGAAAATTTTCCAAGGAGGCATGTTACACCTCAAGGGGGTATGTTATAAGTGGTATCATAGCTCCCAAGTTCAAAACTTGGACCTAATGGGCTCTATTGCGAAAGAAATGACAACTAAAGGTGTAACCCTAGAATTAAGAGAATGCCCATCTTTGACCAACTCTCAGAGATGGAGAAACATGGAATACAATTAGGTGAATAATCATCGTGGTCTGAGTCACCAACGATAAATTACAAATTACAAACTGAATAAAGATATGTAAAGGAGGTTCAGGGATGTATCCAAGTTGCAGTCACTACGTATGACATCCTTAGCCCTACATTGACATGTATAATGAATTTCATGTTTGTTCCATTGGAGTTGAATTGATGCTAATGAGGTATGAGGTATGATATGTGATGGGACTGCTCCTACAGTTGAGACATGGCCATCAGTATTATGCTTTTGTAATGCCTAGATGATGTCATGTAAAATTATGTGTGTGACAAAATCCATGTGAGGAACTAGTCACAAAACTAACATTCAGCCCTGCATGTGAAACACTGCCAAGATTTGTTGGTTTGGATTCTTTATGCATTTCTGTTAAAGAGAGAAATATTTCTCAACGGCAGTGATATAAGCTGAGAAATAACTTCTGTAGAAAAGGTGTGGAACCGAAAGGAAAAGATAGTACTACGGGTAGAACTCTAAGAACACCCAAACACATCTGTCCATATGACTGGGTGTTTTTATGTAGTTTATGTATTCAATAGAATAGGACTGCAATCAGAAGGTGATAACTCATGAAGGCAGGAAATGAGAGGGAGACATATGTCAACCCTTTGGTGCAGAGGACTTGTAAATCCTTTAAAGACTAGTTGGCATAAGTCTTCAATGCACGCTGGAATGCAATACAGACTTCACATGTCCTCTTGGTGGCTAAAGTTTAAACGAACCAGTGGATAAGAAGCCACAACCTTGTATTTCAAAGGATCCATACCATTGGCTTTGGATAGTGCAGCTTGATCATTACAATTTTCCCTGTTTGGTAGCATGAAATGCCAATACCAAGATACATCCTATTCCAGTTTTGACAAGCTATGGAGAAATAGGTCCAATGCATTATCAAAATATTGCATATGCAAATAGCAGTTGTAGGTTGAGTCAGAAATAAGGTTAAAGTCCCTTATCTCCATGAATCTTGAGAACCTAGTACATGTTTAAAATAGATTCATTAAGGAAACACAAAAATTTCCAATGTCACGAAACTCTGCAATGACTTCACCTTAAAGAGTTGTTTGAATTAAGTTAATCTAAACTGATTGTTCATATTGTTTCATGGACACAAAAACATGTGGCATCTTCTGTAAATACTCAATATTCATAGCTTCTTGAAAGACAACATGTACATTATGGTGGCATTAATTGTTATTTGAGCAAGCTTTCTTTCTGAGCTTGTGCTAACTACTATGCTTCTTCACGTTGACTTCCAGATCCACAATTTGCACCAAGGTAAAACAATAAAATATACCACTCCTCAATCTCCTCAACTAATTTTCCCAGAAACAACCAAAAGTAGATTTCGATGCACTTTCTCCTCCAACTAATAATAATAAAATATGCCTGGCAATTTAAAAATCCAAAATTTGAGGAAGGATCAAATCAATGAAAATTGGGAATCCTCGTCTTGGACTAGTGACCCTCTGACATCCTTAAATATCTCCAACAAAAAAGGCTCATGAAATATGTGTTGGCTGCCATGCTTCTTCATTTTGAACAAAGCCTCTAATTGTGGGATGCCTCCTTTGAAAACTAAAAGTTCTCCAAGTTATAGTGTTCCTTCATCTGCACCCAGAAATAGGTCATTAATAGATGAAGCTGTAATACATATGAGGCAACAATAGTGGTTGTAGAGTTCATCCATAAAGGTAATAAACCTTCTTGCCAGAAGACCACAAAGTTGAGTTAATGTGAAGAGTGTTGCCCCATTGAAGCTCTCTGGAAACTCAAATAACCGTCCAAACATAAAGGTAAAATCATTGGAGTAATTAGATGACCACACTGGCTTCTGAGGTTCAGCCATCTTCTCTCAAATCTGGAATGTGACTTCGACATCAAAGACCAAAAGGGTCTAGTACACCTCAACAACAGAAGTAGGGTCTACCTTAGAGACCTACAAATAATCTCCAAATATGTCCCTATGGATGTTACATGGATTATGGTTTGGGTGGATAGAAACTGGTGAGGTGACGCTGGAGAATGTCAAGTAACCCTCAAAAGGTTAGACATTAGAGGAGGAAGCAGTCCTAGACTCCAAGATCAAAGAACCCTTATGAAACAGAGACAGTTTGGACCATGAAGATCTCACGGTAATTCTCCACGTTGCACCAGTTTTTGGAGTGTGAGAGTGTAGGTACGAGCACCCAGAACAGTTAGAGGCTTTGACTCAGATTTGCAGGAAACAACAGGTTGGAAGTATAGCCACTGGATCCCTCACAGTGAGTGCAAGTTCTCCACTAGGTAAAATGCCAAGTGGAATTAGGAACAATCACCAATGCTGCTCAGGTACTTCTTCCTTCACTTTAAGATGGCGAAGTACCAACCCTAGCATAGTTTCCCCAACTTTCTTAAGCCCACAAATATGTGATGGTAAGTGCAAGGTTGTGAAGTTAATATCAATCTGTACCAATATTGTTTTCTCGTTGATTAGGACAGATTGATATGACAGCTCAATTAACCTGATTTTAAAATGCTTAAAATGGTCAACGCTTTAGAAGCTTCCCTTTCCTCAAGGGTGATGTAGGTGTTGTCGTGCTTTAATATTACCATAGGATATGCGCATAATAGATCCTGAGCCGGGTATGACTGTCATGAACCACTCATAACATTAATCAAAAGTTGCTACAAGCTACTGCCTTTTCAATAGGCAGGCTAGATATCCAACAGTCAAATTAATACATAAACTTCAATCAAAGGGACTGACATCAGATGGTGTAATTGAGTGTATCCATCCATCAGTAGAACATATGCAAAGGTATACTTTAATGGATTCATAGCTGGCAGGGCAAACTGGACAGATACTAGACATATTTGTCTATACCTACAGACAACTGGAGTCAAATGACCAAACATAAAAATGTGTGACGCTTGCCCAATTGGAGATACATTGCAAGTTTCCATCTAACAGTATACGGTGATGTCAAGAAGCTCTAAGCATTCCCTTCCAATTCAAATATGCCTGTTATCGTCCAGTCTTTTACAGTCTACGCAGGTCACAATAACCATGCATGATCATCTCACCTTGTGTCTTGAAGACCAATTTAAACATTGCCTTCTTGACAAGCCCAATAATGAGTGCACTTTAACTAAGTGTAATGCCATATCATATGGTTATGGAACCTGCTTGAGGCGAATTTTTATATTACCAGAATCATCTCAACAAGATGAATCTAATGGTGAGGTTTGTTTTTATCATATTTTGTTTATGGTCATAGAATACAGAGGACGGTGTTCCCCTAAGGGGGAGGGGTTGTAAAGACTCCAATTATCTTGCCAAATAGGTAGACATTGTGTTAATGATCCTGATTTTTGGTACATGCATGTATAGTGTGAATGAGGTCTTGGTCACCTTGTATTTGTATGGATATTATAAATACCTCTATTTTCCGGATATATACGTGGAAGGTTACATTTGTATGGCTATTGTGAACACCTTATTAGTTATCTTGGTATACATGACCCTGAAAAATATTCTTAACAACTAAACTAACCCAATTCAAGACACCAATTAGGGAAAAGGAACAACAGTAGAGTATGACACTATTTATGAATAAACAACTCTTTGTATGAGGTGCACATTAAGGTTATAAGCCTGACACTATTTAAGAATAAACAATTCTTTGTATGAGGTGCACATTAAGGTCATAAGCCTAATATTATTATTAGGATTGGATATAGCACATATGATTGAATACCAACAGGATATAGTGCATATAATTCAATAAGCGAGACCGAATAAACTTTGATATGCTCGAAGGCATGAGGTCCACTGTGCAATTAAGGATTCTCCAACCATAATTCAACAAGCGAGACCGAATAAACTTTGATACGCTCGAAGGCATGAGGTCCACTGTGCAATTAAGGATTCTCCAACCACTGGTAGATATTACAGGATTTTTAGCAACTGGTGGAGGAGATTTTCCTTCACATATTGCCGAGCTGAGAATGAGCCTGGAGAAAAGGGAAAATGGAAACCAAGGAAAGGGAGGGAGGCCAAATGGCAGAAAATTTACTGGCCTTCAAACCCATCAACAATGACAAGGCTAAGCGGGGGCAGGGGGAAACCTCTAGCTGGTCCAGCAGGGTTGGGCCCTAACCAACAAGAGTAGGAGTTGAATAGTAGAAAAGGAGGGAATCAGGAGGAGGAGACACGAATAACCAAAAGCAAAGGTGGGCAGCGAGCGAGGTAGAAGGCAATAGAGAAGGGGAAGGGGTTCGCAGCAAAAGGTAAATTGTGCTACAACAGAAGGCATGTGATGGAATGTGCAATTTGCAACAAAAGGTTAAACGCACAGGCTACTTAATTGTGCAACCATCTCACCATTCCGTCGAATAGTTGCGGCCATGGTTTATACTCTAGATGTCACTCCATCCTTACTGCAACCATTGTATGCTCTCGATTCCTAGATAGTGGTCACCTAGCTTTATCATGCTATTCCTCTAACCTCTTATTGAAATGTTGTGATACTGAAAACGGTGTGACTCGTTTCTCTTAGCTTGTTGTTTTGCACGATTCTTGTGGAATGTTCAGTTCCTATTGCTAACAAGATAAGAATTTCATTGAATGGATAGTTGGTTGAGCTAAAACAACTGAACTTCTTAATACCTAGATTTATTAAAACCATCAAGAATGTCTATGCCCTAATTTATATGATGCTCCGTGTACTTCTAAACTTGTGTAATATCTGGACTTATTACAAACATATAGAATGCCTGAGACTTTAACAGTATTCTGGAAACAATTGTGAAAGTTCCAAGAGACTTCAAACCAAGGATGAGACTTAAACCTCATGGAATATTTGGTCTCTAATCACAATAGGTGTAGATGCATAATTGTAAGAGCATTACTTAAAGGGAATTAGAAAGTAATTGTTGGTCATTGTTGCAGAAGTGGGTGGAGGCTTTTGCTTTTGAAATCCCTTAATGACTAGTGGCTGGAGATTGTGGACCTTTGGCTACTCTGGACTAGTCTCCTCAATAGGTACTCAAACTACAGTAGACTCTGGATTCCCTACATTGGGTGGAGCTATTGAAGAACCAAGCTACTGAGGCTGCAAACACGGGGTGGAGGTAAGACTCTGGAATCCCAAAACTGGGTGAGGGTGCAAGTTCTCACCTTTGGATCCCCTCACTGGCTATTGGGTGGAGGTGGATTACTTTTGGAGTCCCTAAACTGAGTGAGGCCAGAGATTCTCACCTCTAGAACCCCTCATTGGTTGGTGGTTGGAGGTGTTTGCCTATGGAGTCCCTCGACCAGCCTACAGTAGAGTAACTTTTTCCAGAAGGGGGAGGTCGAATTAGACCTCTGAAACCCCTTGAGGTTTGGACATGGGGACAAGTTTCACATGCTAGGGGGTGGCAACTGCATTATTAACAGTTTGTCAATGGTTGGGAGGAAAATCATGAACCTGATCCCAATGCCCAGTCCAAGTCACACCTTGCTGAGTGTTTTTATTAATTAGGTTGCCCCAAGTGCTCCTATGTTGTTCCTAATATACCTAATTGTTCCAAAACACAAGATTACATTGTTGTATAGGCACTCCTGTTAATCAGAAATGTCTGATCAAACCAGATGTGGTATGTTATAAATGTTGGATGGCGTACATGCCTTAACAAACAACAGACAGGCCTCCTTAAGACAGGCCTCCTTAAGACTGGATCTCCAGGTGTCTAACACTTTGAGAGACCTCACAATGTCAGGGTGAAGCTTCCCTAGTTGCTTCAAACATAACTTATTGCTTCCAAGCCATCTAAATTGACATTGCTTGCTTTATGCACAAATTGATATATACTAATTAGTAATAATTGCGGTCTGTTATAGTCCAGTTCTTGGTATTTCCATGTATTAGCTATGTTTTCATATGATATGTCTGCGACTTAGCATAAATTTAAAATTTGTTTCTAGAGGTTCCTTGCATTACCAAGCCTCCCTTGTGCAGCTACATTTGTGGGTCTACATATGAATAAAGAAGCTAGTTCCGAGTAGGGGGTGGATGGTAACTATACCTAACCTTCTTACAAGGATAACAAAGACATTGCGCAATTCCCGTCATTATCAAATTGGATGGCCTTGTCCTAGGTATGAGGGCCCAAAATTCTAACAGAGGTTGTCCCTCTATAATACTTGGGGCCAGTTGTTTGTCACGGAATACTGTTGCAAACTAATAGTATAATAAACCATATGTTGACATCGCATGACTTGGGCATTATAGTTACTTTAACCTTGGACAGGACACAATGTTTAAGGTTGGTTGGGTAGATGTCATATGGGGGTTGAATTGTTGTTACATAGATTGTGTAAGACCTTTAAGAACCAACCCTTCTATCTTAGATCTGGACCAACTTTCCACCACTCTTAGTATGTACACAATAACATTCAATGTGGAACTAATTGATGGAATTCCAACTTCACTTTCAGACTGAATACACTTGTCAATACCTAATGGATATTGTTGTTATTGCCACCTATCGATGTTGAGCAATAAAAAAATATTAACTTAAATAAAGAGGGAGCTTTGAATGAATAGTTCCTGATGCACAACACTTGCTACGATTTTTACAAGTGGGATTGGGACAGAATACCAATTATGCTTAACTATGGGAAAAAAAATTGCATGGTTAAGTGTGACTTGAGCTAAGAAGCCTTGAAAGGGTGGCGTGACCCTGCTGTGACATCCTCGTTACTAGGTATAAGTCTCATAGGTGATAATTGATACCATGTGATTTTATTTCACGATATACAATGCCACTTCTTCACCTCTCACCTCATGCAATGAGCACATAAGATTTGGTCTCCTGTGAAATCCTGGTTACTAGGTATAAGTCTCATAGTTGACAATTGATACCATGTGATTTTATTTCACTATATACAACGCCGCTTCTTCACCTCTCACCTCATGCCATGAGCACATAAGTAGGTATAAGTCTCAGGTGAGAACTGATACCATGTGATTTTATTTCATAGTATACAATGCCACTTCTTCACCTCTCATCTCATGCCATGAGCACATAAGTAATTGGTCATTATAACCCGTTATCACAATAAACTTTCCGCATTTTAATTTTTTTTTGGAAAATGCTGACAGTTATAGTGTGATTTTTTCAAATTGTAATAAACAGGGAAAATTTCTTGATAGCAGGTTTGTAAGCAGAGAAGTTTGCAGTCATTTTCCAAGCATCAGAAGGACTCAAAGCCTACATCAAACCCTCTCCATTGGAAAGTGCCCTGAACAAGTTTTCCAATGATATGTGGAAGTCCAAAAATGGATTTCTAGATCAAAAATATGGCTTGTTAAAGTTTAAGGGTTTGAAGTCTTTGAAAGGACGCAAGGAGCATATCAGTGATCGGTGATCGACAGTCCGAAGCACATTGGTGATCGATGATCGGAGGTCCGAGAGATATCGCAATTGCATGTCGACAGGTCTTGCACATCAACAATCGCAACAGCGGAGGACTATGCCAATTGGCGAGGTCCAGGGCATATCGTATATCAGCGATCAGCGACTCAAAGAATGTGACCACATTTAAAAAGTGCGATATGCAAAGTTGCCATATAAAAAAGCGTCGAGTGTTAAACTGCCGAGAAAAGCATCAATAGTGTTAAACCACTATATTACAAGGCATAAAAGCTCTGATAGTATAACACGGAAGTGTTAAGAGATGAATGGGTCGGCAGCTGCAACGAGCAAAGAATAAAGGGCTGAGGAATATTGGTGAAACAATAAAGCCGAGACTTCCCCGATAAGGCAATATAGAGAATTGAAGGCGTATGAGTCGGCAGCTATTGAATCGTAGGAAAAGAGGAATGGCAGTTTGGAATGGACAGTCAACAAGCTTGTGCAAAAACAACTACAGCCACTCCAGATTTAAAAGGCAAAGGATCAGCATTAATAAACAAATTTCCAGATTTGAAAGCTAAAGATTTTCTACCAGAGTTGAAAAAGAACAATGAAGAAGCAGTTTTGATGGATTTTGCAAAGCGACCTATTATGTTAGCAGAAAAGCTAAAACTACAGCTTTGGGACCTGTTCTACTTTCAAGGGAGGCAGTTGAGAGATATTTCTTTCGCCTGAATGTGAGCATATTTTCCTATAGTTATTTTAGAACATACAGGATATTTTTAAGTTTTATCTTTGGCATACATGAATTTGATAGATATTTAAAATATCTTTGTTTCTCTAATTATGTGAAGACTATTATTTTGTAAAATTGTTGTGTAAAGCACTATATAAACAATTTATGAATATGTAAACAAGTTTGGCTTTTATTTGAAAAACACCTGTAGTCCAAATATATTTGAGCAGTCTTGAATGTATTCACAGGATTTAATGAGAAGTTAGTAGGAAATTCATGTGTTGCTTCTCCCTATCAGAGTTTTCTCTGTGATATAATTGTCTTCTTCCATGTCTGAGAATGTTAGTTTATGAGATTGGATTTCATTGATGCTCCTCTCTTAAATTATCAATCATTAATATTTGTTATTCTGGTCATCTATAGACTCTGTTTTCTTTTAGTCCTCCTTTCTTCCAAATCTCCCAAACAGTCAAAGGACTTGTAACTTTCATGGTTTGTACAACCTGCTCATTGGAGTTATGATCTCATTTGTTTAATCGCTGGACTCCATGCCCAATGGTTTTGAAGATCATCAACCAATTTATCCATAGATCTAAATTTGGCCACCTGAACTCAATTGCACAAAACCTTCTACTACAGTGACCATAGGGTAGTTGAATTTTACGGAGATATCCCTCTCCGGGTTGAAGGGCCAGCTTCAACCTAAAGGAGGTTTGAGGTTACCTTAGTTATTTCCTTCCACAGCCAAGGGAATTTCTGAGTGATATCATGACCAATGCTCATGAGAGATGAGTCACATTCAATACCTTTATATTCTAGACAATTCCCTTGTTGCAATGAGCAAGAAATTGATCATTATGGCTAATTTTCGTGGGGAATGGATCAAGAAACACTTTCCCTGATACAATGTGTACATGAGGAATTGGTCATTACAAGTTATGAATCGTGATTAATGCTCATGGGTCCTTGTAAAGCTAATCTGAACACATTAAGCTTAATAGTGGTATTATGTGCATTGTATGTCTAGAATGGACATATGAGAGGCTTAGTTGGGTAGAAATCAAATAATGTAACACGTATTGCACCATCGATCCTAGCCTCCAGTTAAGTTCTACTTATCTATGCCCTCAGTTACATTTAAATGTTTATATTTGCCTATCCGTGGGATGCATTATGTTTACACAATCATAATGAGTGAACCTGAAGTACATATGGACTGCCTGCAACTCTTGTTTGGTTATTCAGACCTTGTTACAGTCCTAGTCCAATTATGAAGGTTGTAACTACATCTTGAAATGAAACTGATATATGTGTGAGTTGTCTGCAACCCCTTGGATGCATGAGATTCTAGATTTTGGATACGGTTAAAGGTAAAATTAGCCTAGCAAATTAATTATGACGGGAGGAATTTGCACAGGATGCATTGGAGCCCAAAGGAGACGATTGGATATTACATTCAACAGTGTAAAGACCACAAAAATCTTGTGAAGTCCAAAATCTGGTGCACTAATATTGTGTATGTAGTTTCTAAGAACGAGGTAAGGCAGTTGACTAATGATGTCTACATCAATCCAGAGCTTATATCAGTAATTTATTTAAAGTAAAATCTGAAGCATACTCTCTTTAGATAAAGGAAGTGGGTTGATCATTAGTCAAGACACAATGTGGATGTTAGAAACTTACAAACAAACTAACTCCACTACCACCCTAACTGAGTTTCTCAAGCCAAGCTGCCACAAAAAGGATTATGCTCTTAGCAAATAGAGCCATCACCACAAAATGGGGGCAGTCTCGATGAGATCTTATAAAACGAAATGCAGGTATAATGGCTAGAACCTTCTCATATCAAAACAATCTCGTCTATTAGTACCATGAAATTGACCCATTAGCTTGGTCTCCATAGAGCTAAAATGGGTAACGTACCTAGTCCCTCAAGGAATGGTGATACCAGATGAGCACCCCAAGTATAGAAAGGCACCTACCAGAAGGAGGGAATTAAGCCATTTAATACACTCAGAAAATAAAAATAAAAATAAAATATATATATATCAAAAAAATTAGAACGAAAAAACGAAAAATTTTCAAGGAGGAATGTTACAACTCAAGGATGTATGTTACAAGTGGTATCAAAGCTCCCAGGTATGTTACATGGTACATATCAAGGGGGTATGTTACAAGTGGTACCAGAGCTCCTCAGTTCAACACTTGGATCTAATGGGCTCTATTGCGAAAGGAATGACAACTAAAAGTGTAACCCTAGAATCAAGAGAATGGCCATCTTTGACCAACTCTCAAAGATGGAGAAACATGGAATACAATTAGGTGAATAATCATTGTGGTCTGAGTCACCAATGATAAATTACAAATTACAAACTGAATAAAGAGATGTAAAGGAGGTTTGGGGATTTATCCAAGTTGCAGTCACTACGTATGGCATCCTTAGCCCTACATTGACATGTATAATGAATTTCATGTTTGTTCTATTGGAGTTGAATTGATGCTAATGAGGTATGAGGGATGATATGTGATGGGGTTGCTCCTACAGTTGAGACACAGCTGTCAGTATTATGCTTTTGTAATGCCTAGATGATGTCAGGTAAAATGATGTGTGTGTGACAAAATCCATGTGAGGAACTAGCCACAAAACTAATATTCAGCCCTGCATGTGAAACACTGCCAAGATTTGCTGGTTTGGCTTCTTTATGCATTTCTGTTAAAGAGAAAAATAATTCTCAAGGGCAGTGATATAAGCTGAGAAATAACTTTTGTAGGATAGGTGTGGAACCAAAAAGATAGTACTACGGGTAGAACTCTAAGAACACCCAAACACATCTGTCCATATGACTGGGTGTGTTTATGTATCATCAATAAAATAGGACTGCAATCAAAAAGTGATAACTCAGGAAGGTTGGACCTGGCACTTCTACGCTGACCTTAGATGTCTAATCCAAATACTAAGTTGACCTTACAAAAACTCATATTTAAATAAGAATGGATGGTGGCCTGACTTGTGTTAAAGGTGCTGAAATCGACTTGTAGTTGGGCTTGCACTAGATAGGGGTGTTGGAAAGCATGGAGTTAATCTATATTGAGGGCTAAAGCTGACCCTTGTTGAGATAGTTCACTTAATTTGCAAGGGACATATTGTCATCGCTGAGTTTTCTTGTTGCATGTGGGGTGACATTATGATTTGAAAGGCATAAGCAACCACTTGGAGCCCTCGCATCCATTGTTAAAGGGAAAATTTGCAATTCTATTGGCATGATTGCAAAGGATGTGGATTTTGGGAACTCAACACTGACTTGGATTCCATATTGTCGCCATTGAAAAAAGCCACCATTCATTGAAGGAGCTTTGGAGGTTGGATGCTATGAGTGGAAAACCCTTTTTGTATGGATGATGTGTTTCAACTTTGAAGGCCTTTTCCCCTAGATTATCGTACATGTGGCTTAAAACCTACATCGTAAATTTTTAGAAGACACCTATCAGTCCTTATTGGAAACCCTACAAGAGGAGGGCCTTCTTGGTCTTGTTGAAGATAAGAAGGGTATTGATGAAGAAGAAAGTACCACAGACCTGCAACAAGAGCAACCTCCTCATTTGCCTCAAAAATCTTGTTATAATAAAAACGGAGCATTAATGGGAAGTCCTGGCCTTTCCCTTGAAGATAATGATCTAGAAGTCAAGTTGGATCATAATCTTGATCAAGTGTTTGTTAAGAAGGAAAATGGAAATACTGTTGAAGGTAAAATTTCAAAGCAAAGGGATAGATTTGACAGTTTTCATACCAGTCCTTTAAGGAGTGAAAATGTATTTCCAAATAGGATTTGTGACCAAAATTTGAAGAGGGCAATATCATTGATGAAGCACTATTTAGGAAGGGGACTAAAATATGTATAAATAAGTTGAAGAATGAAAAGGAGTGAAAATGTATTTCCAAATAGGATTTGTGACCAAAATTTGAAGAGGGCAATATCATTGATGAAGCACTATTTAGGAAGGGGACTAAAATATGTATAAATAAGTTGAAGAATGAAAA
Organism: Pinus taeda; assembly: GCA_000404065.3. Lineage (NCBI taxonomy): Eukaryota > Viridiplantae > Streptophyta > Pinopsida > Pinales > Pinaceae > Pinus > Pinus taeda. Next base: position 1,863 of record APFE031089030.1, on the reverse strand, counting down.
ACCTTTATGCAGTTGAATCCAAAAACATATGTTGTGAGCTTTGAGGGGAGCCCCACCTGTGACAATGATGATCACAAAGGTGAAAGAGACAGAATTGTTATTGTTCATGATGACAAGAATACCATTGCTTTAGTGATGGAAGGGCATCATTTTGATGACAGTTTTGCTGCTCGTTTTGTTTAATGAAATAATGCAAATATAAACTACTGTGCACGAAACCAATAACTGAAAAGGCAAACAAATGTTGTCGTCCTCATTGGATTTTATTTACAACATGGATATAACATTGCTTCCCCAGTTGAGGGACACACTTGTATTGCAAACACAGAGAAGGTACCAAAAAAATACAACAACCCTGATTTCCACCTTGATCTGGATTTATGCTCTAGAAGATCTTATATAATGTACTTTGATGGGCCACCAAAATTTGATGATGAAGAACCGCACTATGATGAAAGTTGAGAACAGGTATTCAAGGACGAATCGGAAGGACATGTTCCAGATCTAAAAAAGGATGAAGAGTTTCAAGGCTTTATAGATATCATGCCAAATTCTGTTGATGCTAAAAACAAGCTAGAATGTGAAAAGCTTCTTAGCCTTGATGACTCTCCAGTAGGTTTAATCACTGTGAACAGATATGTAATGAATTTTCAAAGAATTGGCATGGCAAATACGATACAAACCTAGAATGCAATATATGTAATGAATTTTCAAAGAATCCGCATGGAAAATACGATACAAACCTAGAATGCAATATATGTAATGAATTTTTAAAGAATTGGCATGGAAAATACGATACAAACCAAGAATGCAATAATGAAAAAGATACAAACCAAGAATGCAATAATGAAAAAGAGTGTAAGGTCTCTTGGCAAGATGATGGGCAACAATTCCCACATATATGATGGGAATAAAGCAGTGTTATCATAACCGGACCGGACTACACTGTCTGGATCTTTTACCGCAGCAGAGATATTGAGATTGGATCTCTTACCGCCAAACTCACTTTGCTGGACAAATTCAATAGGGCACTTCTCACAGGCAAACCACTAACCCAGGCCCGGAAAACAAACCGTTGGGTCATCTGAACACTATCCTGTGGCTCGAAAACAAACAACTAGGTCATCTGGTCATCTGCTCTATGTACAAGTTGGGTCTCTATTTCTAGATGGAATGTAGCTATGGAAGTGCACTGAAAAGATTTTGAAATTAGAGTAAAGAGAATATTTCAGAATTTAGGTCTTAAATATCTAAATTGAAGTCGAATTTCCTATAAAACTCTAAACACAAAGAAGTTTGTTTTTCCTTCAACCTAACTTCCTTATAGTAGAAGACCAAAAAGAAAATCAGTATGTATATACTTGCTGCCGAACGTATGGAAAGTCCTTGCTGCTGCAGCCCTGAAATTCATTGGATGATAGCTCCTGGGGCGGTAGAGTTGTCAGTTCCTTCCTGTTTATAAAAATTTAAACCATCAAAAAATATTACAAAAAGGGGATGAATTAAAAAATAATGGAAGACATGACTCCTTTCGGTGTTTCACACTCTCTCTGTGAAGAGGCATCATTTAACCATCAACAGTCACTCCATATTCTCCTCTGCCGCAGTCTGCTCTCTCTCTCAGACTCACAGACATGAACATCACAATCACATTCACAAACACATCACATTGACACACTGCGCTACACAAACACATCACATTAACAAACACAAAGACATCACAGAGCGCGCTCCACAAACACATCAAAATGACAGAGTAGAGAAAGAGAGAGCTTCTCTGGTAGCATTCTCTGCTAGAATCTAATAGTTGAACTTCTGAATACTCTTAACTGTGTTAAGCTCTGCCACCCCAAATCGTCTTAG
>APFE031089014.1:0-17660 GCA_000404065.3 Pinus taeda | reverse complement strand
TTCAGCTTGTTGAATGTATGGTTATGGGAAAGGGCATTTAACTACATGGGAGAAATAAGGAGAAACTGAAAACTGGGGTGGGAAAACAGAAATTTTAACAAAGTGAATACCTTCTAACAAAACTCCTAAAATCCTATAGACTTCTACTTCCATACTACTTAAGCATTGTGAGGAAAAGCAAAAAAAACATGGGTAGAACATGTTCCAATACACATAGTTGGTTCATTTAGATTCAAAATGTTTATCTAATGAGAGCTACCAAAAGTACTTGTTGAGGAAGGTTATGAATGATTTTTTCCCAAAGAAATTTGATTTTTTTCCATTTTTTGAAGCATGACAAAGATTTCATCCTCTAACTTTATTATCAAATTGCAATGTTCTATTAGGATTTCCATAGAATTAAGACTGGAGAACGAACTAATTGTGATTCAATTGGAGAGCAAGAATTTATTCTAGCATATTTTGCAACCATTGCTACATAGAATCATATTGGGCTCCCCAACCACCTTCCATCTTCATGGTTATGGGGTTGACCAATGAAATCCTACTCAAGCACATTATAGCCTTGAATATATTATTGGAATTGCTACCTATAGCCAAAACCCCCTCTTTACAACTCGAAGAAAAGAGTCAAACAAACTAAAAGACAAGACAAAGCACACTTTGAACCCTCTCAACCAAGCTTGCAATTTCTAGTGTATAACTTCATCGCTCAATTTTCAGACTTCTTCATAAAGGCGAACTGAAGCCCAAACCAGAAAAATCACATAAAATCCATCATGCATGCTTTGAGAGGTACAGGAAGATAAACATTAAGAACATAACCAAGAGATAGGGGTTGAGACATAGCGCCACAAGTTACAATAGCTTCATTGCACTCAATGGAAGCCTTGTGACCAATAAATTCCAGGGCTCTCAAACGCCCAAGTGGCCATAAATTTCAAATTAGAATGAATTCCTTGCACAATCTGATATGCCATTTACTACCATTTTCATGTCTTTCTCGTCAATGGAATGTTTCCCAGTTGCTTGGCATAAGAAAAGTAAAATGAATACGAAACCAATTTTTCTTGCATTCACTCAAACTGATCATGGAGAATAATGAATGTCAACAGCTCTAACCACATACCATTATTGGAATTGATAAACCTCCACATGACAAGGAAATGCATATCATGGGCCACATAAGGCACTATGTGTGAGAATCATTAAGAGACCTTTTCCATATTCCCCCATGCCACTCATTGCTTCTTATTCGATACAGGGAGAAAAGTCATCAAATGGGACCTAAATTTCACTTCCATTCTCCTTACCTTTGTATTCACCTAATGCAAAGTGTCCCATATCAACAAACTATTTGAATACACATTATCGCAGTACACATCCAATTGAGTTGTCCTAAAGAGACTAAGAAGTATAGGGGAGGTAGGGAATATATTTCATCCTTCCACCCCCATGACCTTGCCTTCCAAATCAACCAAGGATCATGCAATCAACCAATCCCAAAGATGGTAAAGATATGACAAGACCACCTCTCTGCGTTCACACTCACCTCCATGATCTCCTGCTCAATGCCAATCATCGTTCCCATCGCAAAGTGGGCAAGGTGATTAATTTCCAAGAAATTTTGAAGCACCTTTGCATGAAGCCTTTGATAATTTAACTTCATGAGAGTTATGTCAAGGGAGAGGGCACAATGAAGCTTTCCCATTGACCCTCAATTCACCCATATTCAAATTCACCCCTTTGTTTTCCATTTCGTCTATTGCTTGGTTATTTACCTTGAGTGAATGATATGTTTTAATAGAGAGAAAAATAAAAGAGAAGTTAACTTTGATTCTTCTCCATATATTCTTCAACCTGTTTTCGTGAGGGAGGGAATTAACTACTATATTATGTATATGAAGCTTAGAGTATCCAACAATAATCAAAGAAAAAATATGATGTTCTCTTGCAAGTATTGATCCTTGAAGTAATGCATATGTTTCTGCTTGGCTGTTTGAAATTGACTACATTCCCCAAGCATAAGACAATTATACATTTTATCTTGGGAAAATATAACTCCAACCCCTGCACCTCCAAACGGTCTTACCACCCCTATAATAGTAATATATAAAGAAATACTATAAACATCAATGGATTGACACTATATTAATATGATAATTTGGTTAGTTGCATGGATACATCAATTAATTAACATTGTCAACAACATAATTAATTCACGTCATGCATAGACATCAATTATTTATTGGGAGCAAAAAATCACCAAATATAGGCATTAAATCAAATTAAAGGGTACCAATCATATGAAAGGGACTCAATGATTAATTAGTTCCATTACAGTGCTTACCTTCAGTGAATCTACAAAAATTGGGGAATTTCAACCATTCCTCTATCCATTCCTCCTCTCCACTAGAAAGGGATAAGAGATCATTTTCCTTAACGATCCCAAATAAACTTCAACATTACCATTATGTCATATTTCTAGTAGCTTAAGCTTATCAACATCTCAATGTGGATTCTCATAATACACTAAGTTTAGCCTTCTAGAGAAGTAAGAAATTGACTCCTATCATTGTGGCATACAAGATTAGCTATGAAGGGAAGCCTTGTCCAATATATCAATGAAACCATGTCTAAAGCAAAAAACTTCTCGATATACAAAAGATATAGATATAAATTTCTTATTAATAATGAATAGACAGATGATGAATGATTATAATGGGGTTCCTGGCTTATATATTGCCATGGGCACTCTTTGGGGAAAGGGCATGATCTTATGATCATGCCCTTTCGTCTAATTTAATCTAAAATTAAATAGTAAACCTAAAACTAATTCATTTTTACATAACATTGCCTTCCTCTTGAAAGAATGCTTTGTCCTCAAAGTATTAGTAACGACGAATGTTGTTGAAGAATGATTCATTCTCCCAGAAAGCGTCTTCTTCTGGTAAGTCCTTCCACTTAATCAAATATTCCAAGATGATCAAGGTCCCACACTTTAAAAGGTCTTGAATTAATCTCTCAATTTCCATTTTTTGGTGATGTGGATATCGGTATGGCTTTTTCATAGGTCGGCCTTGAAATACTTTTTCATGCTTCTGAATTAGATCTTGTATCTCTAGTGACTCTTCACTAGTCATATTTGCAGATAACGCTTCTAATTGGTGACATTGTACTACATAAGCAGGTGCTCCTTTTCAACTCAGCGTCATCATCTGAGATGATGATACAACTTGATTTTCTAGTGCTTGGAATCCGTGTAGTTTGTACTTCTGACCTCCCCATTTGAATTTTATAAATTGTACTTGATGGTTGGCGGCATAAGTACCTAAAGTCCGTAACCATTGGATACCTAAGACTACATCTACTCCTCCTAACGGTACCGTGAAGAATAGAGACTCTAGATTAAAGTCTTGAATCTGCAAATTGACCTTATGGCATTTCCCCACCTTTTCAATCTTCTTATCGTTAGCTACCATCACTTTCATGTTTGGTAAGAGAAATGAAAAGATATTGAGTCTTTTTGCCACGGTTGCATCTAAAAAATTGTGTGTGCTTCCAAAGTCGATGAGAACCACTACGTTGTTCTTCTTTATGTGTCCTTTTAACTTTAAGGTCTGAGGTTGTGATATACCTGTCATGGCTGATAATGACACTTGCAGAATACTCCCGTCATCTAATTCTGGTGAGAATTCTGGGGCATCTTCTATTTCTTCTATGTCAGAACCTTCACTGTTTGAATCATTGGTTGCTTCACAATTATATAGGTTCTTTGGTCCTTTTCCTTTAGCACATCTATGTTTGGGGTCCCACTTCTCACCACAGCATTTACATTTACCCTCTTTTATCCTTTGCATTTCCACATTAGATTTTTCATCTTCACGACGATGTGGTGGAACATATCTTGTATTATTTGAATCCACACACTAGGGTATCCTTCGTCTTACATACTTTTTTTCTTCTTTTGACCAAAATATTGGTTCGAATTTCTTTTCGGCGGTTTTTGCTTTTCGTCTTGCTACTTCTATTGATGTAATGTCATGCATCTCAAGTTCTGCTTGTAAATGGGTTTTGAGTCCCGAGACATATGACTGAATTAGATGAGATTATGATAACCCAGGGACTCGTGTTACTAAGGTCTTTCATTCTTGAGTGTATTCGTCCACACTTCCTTTTTGTCGTAATTTGATGGGTTTTGAAAAGAACTCTTCTTCCTTTACACCTTGGAATCTTTAAAAGAACGCATCCTTAAATTTTGTCCAGCTAATGACATGTGTGTCGGAGCTTTTCTTCATCGTCATTGATGTCATATATCTCAAAGTATTCTTCTGCTTTATTTATCCATGCAACATTGTTTTTTTCGTTTCCATCGAATTTAGGCATCTCGACTTTTGCCCTTTGCTGGTATGTTGCTAATGGCTGAGCGAAAAAGGGGTGTTAATTGGTAAAAGTATCCCAAAGTTGCTTGTTTGTAAGGGTTCTGTTACTCACTTCTTGGTGGGGTGTCACTAATTTTTTTGGGGATTCAACTTTCTCATGAGAGTCTGTTGACTTTGTTGAATCTGATAAGATGTGTTCTTGATTCTCCTCATTTTCTTTTAGTAGTTGTTTGGGTGTACAATTCGCCTTTTTACACAGAATTTTCAGCATTATTAAGACTTCTCTGATGTCTACTTCTATTTGGGCAGGTTAGTTTTCCATCTTTATTTCTATTCGATTTGTCGTATCTTGAAGATTTTTTATTTTGTCAACCTGATTTTTGATATCGTCAGCCTGCCTCTCAAGCTTGATATGGAATTCATCTAATCTTCTACTAACCGCACATGGTTGCTATTTATCTTATGCTCCGCATCCAACGAAATTTTTTGAAAATTCGCCATTGTCATTGTAGACATTGAGCGGGTTCGCAGGGGCTTGTATTTATTTGCCAACTAAAATATTTTTCCTCTCTTTTTTTTTAATTAGGTAAAATAAATTATATATATATAATTTTAAATTAATTAAATTAACTTATATATATTATATAATATATAATATCTATATATATATTATATAATATATTAAAGTTATATAACTTATAATTAAATTTTATTATATATATATATATAAATTAAAGTTATATATATTATATAATTTATATTAAATTATTTTATATATATTATATATAATATGTTATACGGAGAGTCACGTACACCGAAAGGTCATGTTCGTTGCTCCTTTTGTGACCCGTATCTGCACAGAAATACCGTGGTCATGGGCAGATTATACCAGCGAATTAACAACAGCTAGCCTCCAGTTAACAAAACGAGTGTTTGCAGTGCGGCTGTTATGTCTGCTGATTACCCACACCCATGCAGATGTTGGCTTACACCTACGCAGATAAAACCTATCCACGCAGATAGAACCCGCCAACAATCTTGGGTCGGCTATGCCCAAGTTGAGCCACGCTCACAGCAGCCTTCCTTGGTGGCCCGCTGCCCCACGCACATGCTACCTACGTCCAGAAAATTGTGTGAAGATTGCTACGAATCCAACTTTGGTATAAATAATTTTTTTCCTTTTTCCACTGCCGCTGGGGGAAACGCACGTTTATTCCGTCAATACCGTTGTGCACAGTGAGATGCAGCTGGACTGAGCGGACAGCGGAGTCAACGGATGGACAGGCTAAGAACCGAACCGCTCTGGTACCAATGAAGCGAAAAACTTCTCGATATACAGAAGACATATATATAAATTTCTTATTAATAATGAATAGACAGATGATGAATGATTACAATGGGGTTCCTGGCTTATATATTGCCATAGGCACCCTTTGGGGAAAGGGCGTGATTTTATGATCGTGCCCTTTCATCTAATTTAATCTAAAATTAAATAATAAACCTAAAACTAATTAATTTTTACATAACAATGTCCCTACAAATTTGATGTGATTAATTGTTATATAGATTGAAGTGTATGCCATTAAGGTTTTATATTATACAAAAGGAGTTCAAAATCCAAATCATATAAAACATGCCTAGAATAACAATCCATTATGAATGTAAACTTTCTCAAACTCAATCTTAAACCATTGTTACATGGATATGACCTTATACCATTCCATCATTTCCAAAAAAGTAGCCTTCACTCATAAATGCACAAATCTAAATCATTTGTAAATAAAATCAAGTTTATCCTATTCAAATAAACTTGTTATATCTAACATTTATATGTCTTCTAAAATTTAAATATAAAAATAAAAATAACATAATTCAAATAAAGCTTAACTCAATTAGAGTCTCAAGAAAAATCCCCAAATCTAAAGAGAATAACACCAGCCTAAAACAACCTTCAGACTTGCATTCCCAACACTGCTCTAAAATAATGAATATGAATATGAATGACTCTTTAGTCCTACTTTAAGTACCCTTAATGTACCAACCATAAAGGTTCCCATGATTTCATAAGATTGGAAGGAAACGACATTGTACTCATTATCAGTGAATAAGCTTTCGACTCTAGTGGTGACAAACTTGTTATTGAGAAAAGCAAAATGCATATTGTGTTGGGTTTGGGTCATTTTAGCCCACCGCCTAGCAGTATGAAAAGCTAACATGAGAGGACAAATATTAATACAAATAAATATTAATACAAATAGATCTAACGTATTTAAAAGATTAACATAGGATTAAGTGTTATTTGCCTTAATAAAATACCGAGGAAAAAATAATTATCAAATTTGATTTATGCAAATTTTTGCTTATGCATATATTAAAGAGTTGGTAAAGTATTTATTTTTAGGTGTAATATATAAAAAAAATAATAAAATTAATATTGTAGAAAAAAAAAACACAAATTTGACTTTGCCTATCTATATATTAAAAGGTTGGTAAACTATTTTTTTGGAGGTGTTATATAAAAGAAATAATATAACATTTATTTTTTAGGATAATAGTTGTAAAATGCTAAAAAACAATTAGAAATTTTTCTAATAAATTTTTAAATTTTATTAGATAGATATATACAAAGTTTTCATTAAAAGAGAGAAAAAGTACTATATAAATAGAAAGTGAAAGTAGTGGTTGCCTATCTAAATCTGATCCTAGAAAGTCTCCGATGAAAATTTTAATTAATAACTAAAGAAAATTATCTTATTCCCTTAAAAAATTGGAATTCCTACCTTACGCAACTTGCAACTGAGAAAATTAAGAACGTTGAAGGCTACAAAGATGATTTCTTTAATCTAAACGGGCATAATCTCATCCCTCATATACACAAATTTTTCAATTTGGAAATGATGCAAAGCTTCCATAAGCCTTGCATGTAGAGCCTTATTGTACCTATATTTAAAAGTGAGGATAAAAACATTCTCTCTAATTACAGAATTATGATTAGTCACATTTTAGCCAAGTTATATGGAATTATTTTGGAAAATAACATTAACCTATGCCTAGAAAGCCACGGTAAAAGAGCTAAAGGCCAAACTAGGTTCAGAATATCTCATTCAACTATGAACCACCTTAGTACTGTCAAGATCATTGTGGAGAAATGTTGCAGTAATAAAATTGATCTCTTATATTTTTCATTGACTTCAGAAAAAATTTTGACACCATTCCTAAGACAAACCTATGGAAGAGGTTGGAAGAGAATGATTTCTCTCGAGTTGAGGGTTATGACAAAGGTTGTATGAGAACGTTGTAGTTAAGTTTAGAACCAATAAGTTTGGTCAGATGAAATTAATTGTAATATTGAAGTCAAGGAAGGGTGTCCCTTGTCCCCTGTCCCTTTTGCCATATACATTGATAAGCTAGAAGAGTGTTTGGAAGATGCAAGATGTGTTGGCCCCACACTCGCTAGTATAGTCATAACTCTTCTCCTTTTGTTGATGATATTGTTTTGTTGTTGGGGAGTAATTACGACCTTGGTAAGCAACTAAGAATCCACCGAGATTTTTGTTCGAAGACAAGTATGATTGTTAATACTGACAAACAAAAGTCATAATAATAAAATCCAAAAAGATCACATATGATACTTTCATGCACAACTTGGAGGAAGTTCATACAAATATCTCGGAATCAATATCCACTACAAGCTCAACTAGAATTACAAAATTGAGGAAAGGATAAGCGGATGGAAAGCTTATTATGGAATCAAAAATAATTGCAAGTTAGAAGATCTTTGGATATGTGATTTAATTAAAAATAAATAAATAATAAACTATTTTTTGAAATTCTCATCACTCATGTTATTTTATATGAATGTAAGGTTTGGGGTTGCAGTGTCTCCAAAGAGTCGTGGAAGAACATAAAATAGGTCCAAAAGCAGAGTACAACCTACAATCTCAAAATTAAAAAAAATACCCCCTATCTTGTCCTCCTAATTGAAGCAAGTCTTTCCCCATAGAAAGCATGGCTATGACTAGATATCTTACGTATAAGAAGCTAAACAACATCAAAGACAAGAATTCCTCAAATTGCTTCAAACTCTAGTGAAACCATCACCTTTAGCCCAAGCAAGGATGGCACAGAGATATCTAGTCTTGGGTAGACTATTGGGGAATAAATGAGATCATTTTGCAAAATAAGAATGATATTAAAAATACAAGTACATCATAATTTAAGGAAAAATGATGGTATGATAAAAAAATAGAAAGAAAACTAAGATTTTATTAAAAAAGTGATCAACTCAAATTGCAAAAATCAAAATTATCTGTCTTGACTTAGTATAAAGAAGAAAATAAGCATTACTAAAATAAGAACAAATTATCGTTAGCTTTATAGTGAAACTGAACATTGACCATTTCCCAAAACATCCGTGGGATGAAAAAGCAGTCACCTTTGCAACAATAAAAAGGATTGGATATAAAAAGCACTTTCTCTGGGATGAAAGAGGTTGGCACATTTGCAACTTTCTCTAATATTGTCCATCTTATACTCATAATTGATATAAATTTCAAAATATTTGTTAGACTGTCTTCCATCTTGACCTTTAAAATTAGCAAAACTATGGTGATCTTTTCAAGCATCAAAATAAAATGCTAAAAAATTATCACGTGTTTTTCAATAAACCATTTCAATCTTACTGATTGTTATCATTATCATCATAAACACACATTAAAACATAAAACATAAATGGGTAAATAATAGAACAAATTCCCAATGTTTCTGCCCTTTGACATCCACCTTTTCTGACTATGGAGATTTGGAAGTTTAAATCTAACCACTGTGATAATGTGACTATAATGCACGATGTATGGGCCAAAGAGTTTTGATGATTTTGAATCACTTTGCGCTGTTGCCAGCACCAGCTTTACCAATTTTGGTGTGTTTTAGCCCGAATCTGACTCAACTGACTCTAGTAATGCTTGGTCGGGAAAAAGCTAAAGATTGTATTTTATTAACTTTTTTAAAACGTGGCAAATTCTCGATGTTTCTGCCCTTTCACATCTACTTTTTCTGATTATGGGGATTTGAAGTTCAAATCTAACAATTCTGGTAGTGTAATTATAATGCAGAATTTGTTTGTAAAGATTGCGCAACGCATGGACCAAGGAGTTTGATGATTTTGAATCACTTTGCGCTGTTCCCAGCACCAGCTTTACCAATTTTTGTGTTTTAGCCCGAATCTGGCTCAACTAACTCTAGTAATGCTTGGTCGGGAAAAAGCTAAAGATGGTATTTTTTTAACCTTTTTCAAAGGTGGCAAATTCTCAATGTTTCTGCCCTTTCACATAAGAATTTTCTGATTATGGGGATTTGAAGTCAAATCTAACAATTCTGGTGGTGTAATTATAATGCAGAATTTGTTTGTAAAGATTGCACAACGCATGGGTCATAGAAGTTTTGATGATTTTGAATCACTTTGCTGTTGCCATCACCTAAGTCGACCAATTTCAGCGTGTTTTAGCCTGGATTTGGCTCAACTGATTCTAGTAATGCTTGGTCAGAAAAAAACTAAACATTGTGTTTTTTTCCCGCTTTTTTGCTTCAGTGTTAAAACCTACCATAACTTTATTGCCAACAAGCTACTAAAATAGCCATCCCTGGCTTTTATCCAAATTCATCACCAATAATGCAAGAAAAAAACACATTACTCAAGGTGACCGGCTTATGGTTTGTACAGGGCCAAACTCCTCACTTTTGCCAATGCCTCTCGCAGTCTTTTGTCAAATGCCTCTCATGGTCTTCATAACCTGTATATATTGGTACTTGATTTTTTATTTTTCCAATTTTTCACCAATTTTTCTAATAGTTTTTCTATACTTCTGTGTCTTCTGCATTTTTTTAATTATTTTCTTCTATTTTTCCTGTATCCAAATTTCTTTACCTTTCTTTGAAATATATTTTTCTTATTTTTCTTTTCTGGTTACTTTCTTAAAACTAGAGAATGAAAACACAGAAAATGGAAAAGGTGAAGTCCTATGTTTATACCTTTTTCCACTGGAATCCTGCAATATAAATCTTGATGAGAATATTACTTTTAAATTTCTTGAAATGCATTTTTGAATGCACAAACAGATTCAGAGCCTGAAAACCCATGGCACTTGGTCTGTACAGATTCAACACCTCAGATTATCATTCCATCATTTTTAAATGAGATTCAAAGCAAAACTCGTCAAAAAAACATGCCAGAAACAAAAATTTGGAACATTTAGACTATGCTGATGGAAAATGATAACAGCACTTTAGAAAACATGCTTTCGACTTTGAAGAACAGAGCACGTAAACTTTAGATACCACTTAAAATGGACTGAGAAGCAAAAGTAGTAGCAACTCTCAGAACTATTATAGTAAAAGAATAGAGGTGGAAAATTTAAAATCGATATTATTATCTTGCCCCTTTGCCAAAAGACATGGCTCTACATCATGACCATCATTTCATCTTAGCACTGATGAGTTGTTAAAAATACTAACTCTTTCAATACTATTTCTCGGAGATCTCCATGACCCTATGCGTTAGGTGGAAATTTGAATATTTCCATATTGTCATGGAGGGTTAGCAGCATAAATCCTGGGCTCTTACAAGAATGCACTTGGCATCCTTTATGAAAAAATCATACAAAGTATCTCAATTGACAATTCACAAGCCCAGTCATTCTAACTTCAATGATCTCACTCTTTGCTCTTGAATTTGGTTAACATTTTATTTTCCATTGAAATTTCTCTGTTTATCATTCAAACAAAAGCAGCACAGAAATAATCTGATATTCAGAATATTGAAAAGCCTAAAGAGATAGTTTACTAGATCTAGATCCTTTTCTTATTTGAATTAAATAGAGAAAAAGACATTAGCTAAAGGTTATCAAAGACCAAATTGCAAAAAGGATGACAATCTTATTTCTAGCTCAAAAAATAGCTCTCTCGAGTACCATTGTTCAGGTACCACCATGACAAAATGAGCAGAGATGGCAAGGCTTGAGTGAGGCCTTTATTGCTGTAAATAAATCTAAAATGTCAGCAAAGGACAAGGTTAGAGGACTTTTGCATCCTCTTCAAATGACCCAGGGTGCTTAAATAAATGAGAAGATAAAAATTGCTGGACGCATCCCAGCTACTCTCAACGTAACAAACAAAACTTGATTAGTACCAAAAAAGGGCAATCTCAGTTCTCATTTGCGAACTTAATCCCCTTCTCAATGGAAGACTTCAGCTCTGATTTCAGTCCTTCTAGCCCCTGTTTCTCATATTCGGAAAGGACACCCAAACCCAATACTTCTTCAACACCTTTTTCACCCAGTCTTACCTGCGGAGACAATCATCAAATCACCATGTTACTCTATGATTTTCCAGCGTAGATGGAAGGAAAATTATTTTTAAGTTGTGAAATAATATTACATGAAATACATAATAAAAATTCAACCCAAAACCAGACCTGCCAAATTACGTAAAGGATAATATTCTTGTAATAAAACTAGCTTAATTAATCAACTTCACATTATTGATATCCTCATTGCTAACATGCGGGTCCTAATTCAAATAAAATTGAGGTGCCACAAATCCAATGTTTTAAAACTCCGAATCTGACTCCGACTCATCCGAGGGTCGAGTCTGACTCCAACTCCGACTAGGTATTGACACGGTCAGCTCAATTCAATGACTCAGTCATTGTAAAAAATACATTAAATATATTTTTTATTATAAAAAAAAACATAATTTTAAAGATTTTCATTCCTGTTTCCAAACACAGCATTAGAATATAGATAGAAGACAACATATGATCAAAGTAGGCTCATGAATATATCCATTATATCAAAATGGCACCCAGCACACTGTCCAGTGTCCAATACAATGTACATACATGATGATGATATAGAGATCAAAACAAAAACACATAACCAAAGAGGCTAGAAATGGTGTTATCCTCCAAAATAGATTGTAAGTCATCAAGAATCTAATACAAGGGTCCAAGAGTGTTCCTCACTCCAAGAAAGTCCCAAAGTGCATGTGTACATCTTCAAAAGGTGCATCCTCCACCATGATGTCATCTAAGAGAGACCCTATGTCACCCTTTTCAAGCATGTGAGTGACATGGCACCCCTAAGGGTAAGCATTGGCATCAAAGAGGGATGTGCTAGCCCTCCTAAGTCATCTCAATGATAACCGTCCTCATCTGTGCTTTGGAAGAAGGCACCATCCACCAAAATAGGGTCAAGGCCAGCCAGGGGACATCTTCAGTCCATTTGGGCATATCATCAAATAGTCCAACGTCCAAGCTTTTAAGTTTAGTGTTTTAGCATTTGGAGGCTCATCAAGGGGTGTAGCATCACGTGGAATCAACTCAAGGCTCGATGCTCATCTTTGAAGGGCCAAGGTTGGGGCCACAAAGTCAGGTTTGCCTTAAGAAGGGGGCAAAGAACCTATTGTAAGGTTTTGAAGAAGAATGAAGCTATTCCTTAAAAAATCTCTATTACATATGTAATACCACCTAAACAAACCTCTCAAGATCAAGCGAGATAAACTTATTTAGCAACAAAAAACCATTAAAGTATCATAGTGAAAACTTTGGAGTCCCCCAAAAGCAAAAAAGTAAAAAAAAAATCGTTGTTCTTTTGTTCACAGCCGCTGTTATCCAACCCGGCCGAGTAGGCTCGGACTTTGCCAAGCCGACAGAGTTGTTAGACAACTTGGCCGGCTCGGTAATAACTCGGTCGGCCGAACCGGTTCACTGGCCGATTTGGATTGATTGAACATTAAAGAACACAGTGAATAAAGAAACTAGTGGAACATGGGAAACCAGCAGTAATAAACACCACAATATACTAAATCTGAGAGCTGATATATGTACATAAAATGATGGTAAACAGTGATACGAAGAACCTGGTATACACAGTGATATATCTTCAGTTTAATGATCATTCGAACCTGGTATACACAGTGATATATGTTCAGTTTAATGATCAGTCCCTTGTGCAACTTCAGCCATTTTGACCTCAGGAAAATGACCCCATGTAATTTCTCTGCCTTTGCCCTCTGCTACAGCCACGAATATGTTACATGAGTGCACTTTTTTGTAGACTGAATGCTGCCATCTCAATACATATCAGTCCCATGAACAAAATGAGAGGTACAGCCACTCGTTCTTGTCAATTTACATGAGTATTTGTGCCAAGAGAGGTAAGCAGCCAGCAACGAGAGTGTTTAGACCCTTGTTCAGTCCACACCAGCAAAAATAAGATGACCCAGCTTGAGGAACTAACAGAGAAGGGTCAGCAGACTCGTTTCTTCCACAAAATAATTATAATACAGCCAGCAACTGAGGGACAATTTCGGCCCACAAACTCTGCTACAGCCACTGTGAATTTGGCTTTCCTTTGAGGCAAAACTCAGTCAACACAAGAAAATACACCCAGAATTTGTGTATGGAACCTTTGGCAGGTAATAAAAGAAGAACTCAACCCTTGTACAGTAGTGGAAAACTAGTCCCCATTCCCACAGGACTTTGACCCGCAAAACTAGGAATGGCTTGGCCTCTATGGCAGTAAACTCCCCCTTTTCAAGTCCGGAATCCCGTCCTCCTTAATGAGTGTTCACAATCTGTTCAAGGGTGAAGTAAACCCATATTAAAAGATAAAATCAATGGATAGCACTGTTACCTCCTTATCTTCTTCAAATCTCATTCTTCATTGAAGCACAATGGCTAAATCTGAGTGATATCGCTCCTCAAACTAGCTAGGGTGTATAGTTCCAACACCAAAACTAACAACCAGACTTATGATTTCCAAAACCCTAGACCCTTCTCCAAGAGCTCTCCAAAAGATATTCTCAAATGGCAAATGTTAGAATGAGGAGAGACCCCCTCATTTCCCTTTTTATAACTCATTTACCTTTTCCCTCCAATTAAATATTTAAAAGAACTTTTCAGTTATTTAATAAAATGACTTTTATAAACTAATTGAAGTCACTTTTAATGCCGCAAAATGCTTACATTGGTCAAAATGCTTACTTTTAATGCCTCTATGGTCACATTGGCCACCCAAAGCTCTTTTTTATCATCCTGCCTATAGATCTTTTTGCCCCAATTCCAACGAGTTATTACACTAAGTGTTTCTCCAAGTAATTAGCCCAAAACAACACCTTAAATGTAATTAATTAAAATATGCTTGTTAATAACATTGTTTTACAGAAATCGTTGAAATGCAACAGAACCAAGAGAAAATCGTCTAGAATCGATCCCGATGATGAAATATGGTAAGTGATCCCAGTTGGACCTATAAACTCCTCTAAAACCCTTCAGGCCCACCAATGGAGTAATCTTGCTCCTATGACCAGGCTAACACAAGCTCTAGAAAACCCTCCTAACCACCTCACCAAGTAATCAAAAATTTGGGGACATTACTCCCTTCTATGCATCCCCCCTCAACAATTCCACTCCCCTAGCTCTCTACTTTCAACAAGCACCAAGTCACTCTACACAACCCATTCTCCAACAAATCTCCAACATAGTCCTATAGAACAACAGACCACTAAGCAACCAGACTCACTTAATGTGGGCAGTCCTCCTCATGGCACATCGATCCCTATCTTACCAACTTGGGTAGTCCAACCAACATACATCTTATTTCATCAAGAAACTAAGCACAACAAAGGATAAATCTCCCAGTAGTATACATATTACCATATACTTACTACTTAGGGCACCCTCTCCATCGAGTGCAACATACAAGCATACTTCAAGGGCAACACCTCAATCACCTCTCATCCACATTGAGCATTCACAAACCATTGCCATAGTGATGTCCCTCCTCTTGACAAATTCAAGGTAATCAAGACCACAGTCCATCACTCAAACACATAGTCCCAACCTCACATAACATCCACCACTTTTGGATCAAAACATGTCATCACAGTATCTAGGCATTGATAGCATTAGTTTTTTTTCTCAACAGGCCTCAACTAGACAACAACCAGAGCCTCGAGGGCATAAGCATAACAATAGCATGGGCCACTCCATTCAAAATTTTATGCTTGACACCATTCACATACCAAGGCACCTACACTATGTGGCTCTTCAAGGGAATCTATCTCACACAATCTCAACATAACCCTAGTTTTTCACGTGTTACTATATGCCTCCAATCACTAGGTACATGGAGCCATCCATTGTGTCTCTCCCTCTTTTTGATGAATATGGCTCTTATACATAATGCCATAGCCTATATAGCACTAATGTTCTAGAACACCATCCCTCCACCGACATTACATCCTTCAACCTACTACACCACAATCCCCTACCTCATTTACGACATACCAATAGCTTTCCTTTTCTTACACTTCCTCAGCAAAGTTCACAACACCTAGTACAACAGCTTAACTTGTCTAATGGATGCACATTCCACTCATTGCACCACCAATTCCATGTCTACCTTTAAAGAGCCTTAGTACACAACAATCAAGCCTATCCCTTTTTATTTCAACCCTTTCTCTGACAAGCATTACTATTGTATGGCTCATAATTCACACAAAACATGCAATTCACTTCCTTTTGGTTCAAACATCATATATCTGCCCAAATTTTGAGGTTGTCACTCTCACCAATGTTCTCAAGATTCAAGCCACAACTCTTTATTACGCCTCAATATTCGCCACAATCCATAGCCCTCATCTTCTATACTTCATATCATATCTTAGGCAACTAGAATCATCTCTTGCACTTGCAACCAACATCTTTATCTCTTGTGGTCTCATTTTTAAACTAAGAGGAAAGCACAAATGCTTTTGAGCTAAATTGGGAGGAACAAATGTAGATAACCAAAGTGACCTAACCATGGAGGCTGCACCACTCAACCAAACAGCGCCCAGCTTAATTAATGAGGTAGACAGCAAGGGCATCCTCCCCAAGGAGGACGCACCAATCAATCCAACAATGTCCAACTCGACATCCATACCTTAAGGGGAACATTCCTCAATTTCAACTATGATAGTGTATTTAATAATGTGTAACATGGAGTTACATGCGCACTACATGCAAGAGGTGCTTATTATTTCTTTCTCGGCCCTTAGGTTGTGTGCATCTTAAGTGGGCCCATTGTATTCCTTTATATAAAGGTCACTTGGCCAACACTATAAACTAAGCCATTTTGCCATTAGGCTTTCGTAGCCTCTTTTTATTCGTGTTATTGCTCTTTTTCTTGGGTTGAACGTTGCTTTAGATTGTGTGCTTCACCAATTATCTACGGTTTAAACTAACTCATCTCCTAATGCACCGTGATATTCTGAGGTTGACACTCTCACCAACTCTCTTTTCTACCAACATCAACCAATCCTCTCAAGTTTCAAGCTACAACTCTTTATGACTCCTCTAGATTCACCACAATCCATAGCCCTCATCTTTTGTGTTTCACATCACATCTTTTGCAACTTGAGCCATCTCTTGCACTTGCAACCAACATCTTTATCTCTTATGGTCTAATTTTTAAACCAAAAGGAAAGCGAGGATGCTTTTGATCTAAATTGGGAGGAATTGATGTATGTTGAAATTTGGTACCGGAGGACAGGTGGTTCCCTTAGGCTTTGATCTTTGGCCTAGGGAAAAGTGTCCAAAAGGTTTTAATTTTTCTCCTAAAGTGACTTTATAATTTTATAAAGTAAAATCTAATTTAAAAGTGACTTTAAATGATAAAGTTACTAAGTCTAATTTTAAAGTGACTTTTATAAAGTCAATGAAAAATTAGAAATGAAAAGTGACTTTGGAAATAAATGACTAAGTGGGTCTTTATTAAAGTTGGTGAATTAAAAAATAGAAAGTGAGATTTAAATGTGCATTTAATCTCAGCCATTGATCTAAATCTATTTCAGCCATTGGATTTAGGGATCACCCAAAAGTCACTTGGATCACCCAAAAGTCATTTGGAGTTATATTAAGGGAGGAAAAGGAGGAAAAGAACACATTCGATTCAATTCTTTCATGAGCAGATTGAGAGAAGGAGAGCAAGAGAGCAAGGGAGATTTCTGGACAGTGAGTTGCGGAGTTTCAGCAACGGAGTAACAACAGCGAAGTTTCAGCAGGGTTGTTTTTCAACAAGGCTGAGTTTCAGCAAGCCTGAGATAAGCTGTAAAAGTTTGCTTGCTGATTTTTGCTGAATATTTCTCTTACTGTAAAAAGACATTTTTCAGAAATAAAGAAGAGCTCTCAAACTGGTTTTCCCCAAGAGTTGTAGGGAGTTTTTCCAGGGTCACGTT
>APFE031089012.1:52756-68331 GCA_000404065.3 Pinus taeda | reverse complement strand
TATTATGATATAAAAAATAAATTTATAATTAAATTTTATTATTTTTAATAATAAATTGTGTATTCGGAAGGAAGGAAATTTGAATAATTTGATATTGAAGAGAATAATAACTGTAATGATTATGTCCTGTGTCTCGACTAGAATAGCCTTCGAAAATTATGGATCACCCCATTGCAAATTAAAATAATAAAAATAGAAAGATAGTATTAAATTTTGCATAGATAAGTCCACTATATTATTATGATCCTGGGAATAATATACCTTTTCTGAATCCCAATCATGGATGAACAAATCACGTTTCTAAGTCTACACTCTTCTATGTAGATCCCACTTATTCTTTTCGACATAAACGAAAAAATACCTAAAGAGGGTTAATCTTGTGCATCTAGATTTTTATTATGGGTCATTTTTTTTCCATTTTTTTTATTTATGGAGTTTTCAACTTATCATGTTACACATTTTAATGGGATTAACTTAAAAATGATAGAGACATAAATAAAATGAGAAAACATGGATAATTTAAAACTTGAATCGACATTAAATTATGTTATTGGGAAGTCCATTGTTTTTCGGTCAAATTATTTTTAAATCATTATCGATTCAAAAGGTGACATCCAAAAGCAGTGTCTCTGAAAGATGACATCGTTTTGAAATTTTCTTTTTTAATGATATTTTTGTATGAAATTTCAAACGATGACATGGTTTTACATTGTTTTGTAGGTAAGAGGTGTATTTTTTTTAATGAAATTTCAAATAATGATATGGTTTTACATTGTTTTGTAGGTAAGAGGTGTATGCAGGAGAGGTTAGAGGTTAGTATTGGTACTGATGTAATGGTGTATTTGATCAAAGAAGTTTTTAGGGGAGAAGGGAAAGCAAAGTTTCTCTGGGCCATAATGCTAAAAGAAATTTAAGAAGGAAAGGAAAAGAGGAATGAAGTTTATGAAATTTATAATATTAGATATTTATGAGGAGATAGTATGAGACTACATGCATATTAGCATATTCTATTTAGGAATAATTTCTCATTCGATTGACTTAATTTAGTGATCATTTTTTCTTAATAATCATACATAGAGAGTCATTCTTTTAAATATAGAGAAATCAATAGGGGCTTGATAAGTGATAATATAAGTCCCTATGCCATGTGACAAATGTTGGCATAAAAAGAATTGGTAAATGGATAATGTACATTACCTTTACAGATCAAGTAGAGTTTTCCATCAATAAGGATGTATGATCTATTGGATTAATTTGTGAAATAAACCCTTTAAAGATATATCCTTTGTGTTTTTCTCAAAACGTAAATTAGTAAAATTTGTGCCCAAACATGCAACAAATACATCGAAGTGATGATTATAAATAAAAATTCTTTAGTGAATCTAAAAAGAAAGGAGCAAAAAACCATCCTCCACCCAAAAAAGGAAGGGGGAGTAGATATCCAATACTATATATTTTAAATCCTGCACCTACTAGATCTTGAGAATATTAGTAGATTCTTACAAATTTATTGCACAAGATGTTTCAAAATAAAAACATTTCTAAGATTTGAAAGAAATCGACCCACCAATAGACCCATGGGAGGCACGAGAATTCTTAACACTAAATTTCATGGTTTTCTTGTTTTGATATTTTCTACTTCTTGTTATAGGAGGGGAAAATATGGATTGTTTTTCAGCACATCAAAATAATAATCGTAAGAGGGGGTTCGATCTCCTATTTATCCTCTATTTCAAATTCCTCTTGCTTCTTTTGGAGAGGAGGTATTTAGTCAATATCCTTAGGTGAATACGTTTCCTCAACAAATGAATTAATAATATTTGGAGACACTTGATTTTGCATTGATTGAACAACTTTGGCCTCATCACATACAACTTCTACTCTAGGGACTTCAAAACTTAATATGTATTACTAGAGGGAGAATGCAAGTGATATTTTGGCTTACTAGTATGCATCTTGTTAGTCAAATGCCTCAAATGTTTCCTTGTAACTCATTGGAATTCTCCTTGTTCATCATTACTCTTAGAATATAGCATAAGATTAAAAGGGAGTTGAGAATTTTTCTCCTCGAGATAATGTTTCACAATATTCCCATACTCATGAAATAAATTATATTTAAAGGGAATCTATTCATCATCCATGGACCAATGATGGAACTAACCATCCAAGTTAAGTTAAATCAACTTAAGAAGCCCTTTTGAAGAATCAATTTTAGTGACAATTATGGCACAAGAAAAGTTATTTTCCTTGTTCATTTCATTAGAAACAAAGCATCCCAATTTATCTCCTATAGAATTGAAAATACCTTCACCCCATCAAAGAAAGGGAATTTATGGAAATCTCATCAACACTAGTTTGGAAGAAATTTCGATTATGGGATTAAAATGCATAGCCCAATGAGTGAGATAAATTCCTCTAGTGCTATTGAAATAAGGTATGGATCTATAAATATCATCTCTATTCTCTTTGTTTTCAAAAGGAAATGTATAAGAATCATTTCCTCAATATAAAATACCATTGGGGTCATGTTTACCCAATTAAGAGAGCTCTCTTACAAAATAGAATTAATAGCTAGGCCAAAGACCAATGAACTTATGAATCGACCCTCTTTCCTTCAATGTAGTCACATTCTTCTTTGAGGAGGAGAAAACCCCAAATCAAGAGAGGGAATTGTCTCTTCCTTCTTAGCAAATCTACTTGGGAAACCCATTGAACAAGTAATAAACTCAAGCACTTAGTAGCTACAGAAACACCACTAGGTCATAGTTTGATAGTAATAAAGACACCAATGAGCTATGAATGCATGCAACATGAAAAGAACATACGAGCTATAACAAACCATTCTAGTTGAAAACCCAGAAAAATCCCGATTCAATAGAAAATAATCTATATCTATCATCACTACTACACAAAGGGAACTTTTAAGACATTTTTTTAAGACAAAAGAAATATTTTGCCTTAAAAAGTCACTTTTTATTTTAGTTATTTTACATTAAGATTTAATATTAATTGAATTATATTAAATATCAAAATTTAGAGAAAAAGAGTTCGAGAGAAAAAAAATATTTTAACACAAAACATTATATTTAAGACAAAAGGAGTTTGAGAAAAAAATATTTTAAAACAAAAATTTATATTTAAGACAAAATACAGTTTGAGACAAATATTTTAAGACAATTTATATTTAAGACAAAAACAATTTAAGACAAAAATATTTTAAGACAAAA
This sequence comes from Pinus taeda, assembly GCA_000404065.3. NCBI lineage: Eukaryota > Viridiplantae > Streptophyta > Pinopsida > Pinales > Pinaceae > Pinus > Pinus taeda. Next base: position 65,104 of record APFE031089012.1, on the reverse strand, counting down.
ATAGTTTGACACACAAATATTTTAAGACAAAAAGAGTTTGAGACAAAAATATTTTAAGAAAAAACATTATATTTAAGACAAAAAGAGTTTGAGACAAAAATATTTTAAGACAACTTTATATTTAAGACAAAATACAGTTTGAGACAAAAATATTTTAAGACAATTTATATTTAAGACAAAAACAATTTAATACAAGAATATTTTAAGACAAAAATAGTTTGACACAAAAATATTTTAAAACAAAAATAGTTTGAGACAAAAGTATTTTAAGGCAAAACTTTATATTTAAGACAAAAATAGTTTAAGACAAAAATATTTTAAGACAAACACTTTGAGACATAAATATTTTAAGAGAGAACTTTATATTTAATACAATGGCCACATAAGACAATGGAAATTAAGACAAAACCCATTTGAAACAATTAACAATTAAGGAAAACCATATAATTTAAGACATCTACAAAATTTATGGTGATTGTGTCCCCTAGGTCTGCCAGCTTGCAGGCTACTATTGTCTCGCACCTATATCAAGGTTTCTTTTTCACTAACCATTCACGCTATCTTATATAAAGAAAGCAATTTGTTGGGCTGTTCATTTTTTAGGGGTAGCCAACTCCGAACAACATGATAACTTTTCGTGGCAAGATTTCCCTCACATCAATTCCTCTTTTGTCCCTTCGATCTCTACTGATACGATTAGAGACAACTTGTCTACCACTGCATTCAAAAGGTTTGCACAAAGATTCCATCAATGGATAAGGGGTAATAATATTTTTATTTTTGAAAATAGATATTCAAACAACATCAAATTTAATCATATCAGTTTATTCATTTTATACTATTTTTTCTCATTAAATAATTTTAATTAAATATCAAATTAGAATAATTCTAATCATATTTTTTTGATTAAAATTATAACATTCAAAATTTAGATATTTTTTAACTAAAATCTTATTAATGTTAGTATTATATATTATATACTATATATTATATATATATATAAGATATATATATAATATAGCCCCAAATGGCTAAGTTTCAATCGGCAAGTAAGGGGCCTCACCAAATGGATAAGGTCAAGGGTGATCCAAAAGCTCTTAAGGGTCCACGTCTGTAGTAAGATGAGGGGCGTCAGCCTCAGATTTTTTCCCATGGACGTAGCGCCACCGTTTAGATTGAGTGTTCCATGAAACCCATGACCAAAATATATATAGATATTATAATTATATATATATATATATATATATTTATATATAATATATATAGCGAAATGTAAAATTAAAAATTTACATAAATAGATAATTAAAGATAATTTACTTATCAAACATTAAAATAATTACTACCCATTCTAGAAAATATAAATAAATATATAGATTAATTGTTATAATTATGGTTGGACCTAATTTACAAGGATTTGGAACTTCAATCTTGTTTTTAGTAATACATCTAACAAGGGTGATCTAAAGCACTCCTTATGAGCTAATTTCTATTTTATTTTTAAAATATATGAAACATTAAACTAGATTTGAAACACATGTTGCAAAGGAAATGTCGTAAGGCAATCACATAAGAAATAATAGTATAGAAAAAAGAATTCAAAATTTTACACAATGCATAAGAAATAATAGCATAGAAGAGAAGTTGTGTGATTTCAAAATGGGTTTCTCTCCATCATAAAAAGAACTAAACACATGCAAAACTACCCTAGTGAACCTTAAGTGGTAGAGGAAAACCTTGAGAAACAACACTATACAGTGAATAATGGGGCCTAGACTCTATCACCAACATTTTGATCCCTCTTCATGCAACCGCAAACAGATGTTTCATGTTGGCCCAACTAAACAAATGAAAATATTTCATGTCTTATTTTGAGTTCTTAAGTAAAAACTATTTAAAATTGAACTCAAAATTTTACTCTCCACTCCTAAAGAGCATCTGACATAGTTTAGCTGGAAGCTGAAATCTTAGCTAAGTTGAACTTTTGTTCAAACATACAGAAGAATGCCCATGAAATACTGGTCATTGTACCTCAAACCATTCACAACGGAGTTTTCAACCTTCAGCCACTAATAGTGACAGGATAGAACTTTGAAACTTAGCATTGATAAAAGGGTTTTTGGGACTCTCCATAAGAACAGGAAGAAATATCTCCACTATTGGTAGATGATTTGTCAAATCTCAACATAGGTGGAATCAATTTGCAAGCATGCAGAGAAGAATATGAACCGGCTGTTCTCTCCACTTCAGCATTATATGAAGAAACTTTCTTCTGCAATTGAAGATCATCATATGAGGGTCTTATCTTTGGAGCACTGGATGAGCATATTTTAGCCTTGGCAAACTCTATAGAGTTCATGTAATTAGGCCTTCCCACACTCTCATCTTATGTTTGCAGAGTATTTCCAGATTTTCGAGTACATGATCCCCTTGAGATTGTTGATCTCTCATCAGATTGGATATATCAGCTAGGCTTTGAAGATGATCTACTAGTAGGGTGATTGGAAACTGTTGAAGGTGGTTTTGTAGCAACACAAATGCTAATATTGTTTCTGCAAACTTTAACTTTGCCTAGTTCATGAGATTTCCTCATATTCTCTCCAGCATCATCATATATTTTGAGACACTGAATTTCACAAGCATCCATTTGGTCTTGTTCCATGAGTCTATTCTCCCAAGGCTTTGCATCCATCTAGTGTTCTAACCAGCTCCAATCCTAGCTATTTTTGTCTGGCTCAATTCTAGCATAATTCATGTTTGTTTTCGAATTGCTTCTCCATTGCTGAAAATAGATTCAAGACCCATAAAAGTTACTAGTATATAAATTTCAAAATGTCAACTTGACATCTACATCTAAGGTCTTGTGCAGAGGATTATACCATGGCATTTAAGTCTGCCAGAAATAGAGTGTTCAATCAAGGACTTATACAAATGAATTTTCAAGTGACTTTTTTGCATTGAACATAGTTATTTGAAAATTTTAAAGTTGATTTCATTAGCTCTTTAAGCTCAAAATTATATGTTTTTCAGGTTGAGAAAAATCAAGAATTTGATGAAGTGTTTTTCCCTCATGACCGAAAGGACCATCCCATAAATATTTGTTCTTCCTTATCTAGGATGGAAGTATCATATCAAAGAGATGAGGAAGCTGCAACAAAGTCAAAACCATGGAAATCATGGCCTACATGTATGGTTCAAAAAATTTCTCCTCCATTCTCTTACTTGCATAATCCATTATGGAATACTAATGTGTTAGGGCAGCCATGTGAATCTCAACATAGCCATCACAAATATTGTCTATAAGTTTGGCATGGTTCACCTTATGATTGCATGAATACTCTCCCTCATCTTGTAGCACAAACATATTCTCCATATTCTTCACTAGGTCTTCCACAAAATCTTGCTTGCCCATCAAAACCATTCACACAACCCAATCAACCACATCATCAAAATGCTCCATTCCGTACACATTTTCCTGCTCAACTAATTCCACACCATCACCACAATAAACCAGTACAACATGCTTACAATGTTGAACTACAAAATTTATCCTCCCTTCCCACCCATTCTATCTCACATGTGCCATTAGAGAAAACTTACAATGAGATTAAGAATGTTTCAAATTCAAAAATTTTAGAAGCTATGGAAGAAAATGAAGTTTCTTTTAAATATGCATCAACAAACCATTTTAAAAGCTTAAGAACTTCATGGTATGATGGCTATGGGAAATCAAGAAAGTAAAGAATATATTGAATATTGGTTTCACTCCATCATTTTCTTGCAGCATCACTCCATACTTCAATAATTTTTGACACCATCTTTTCAAGGGAAGTTGGCTTCTCATACCCTAATATTCATTAATATGCATTTTTCAAATTTGGGTATGTGTATACATGAAGCCTTATTTTGAAAATGGATCCACTGGAAGTTCTCATATACATAGTAAAATTCAATTTTCAAATCAAATTTGGTTAGTGTAGAAAATAAAATAAATAAAAGAATAAATAAATGCATTTTGTTTTTTAATGTAAAACTAGTTGTTTTTTGTTGCAACACGCTATCGAAACCAACATCGTTGATAAATGTTTAAATTTATTTGTGTATGTAGATGAATTATATTGGAAATAATAGTTCTGCAAACACTCATATTCACTTTTATCACCAATTTGAAAAATGCTTGAATATCATATTTTTTGGCTTGTGGGGTTGATGAAATTTCTGAAAACACAGTCGGGACAGTCATGTTTTGAGGGACCAAAAGGGAATATTATTAAAACTTGTTTCTATCCTAATTATCCCTTGATGTATAATTTCCAACGCAATTTGAATCAGTCAATTTGGATTTGAAACAAAAAGGTTAGAAGCAAAACATTAACAGGGTGTCTAGCGGGCAGCTTAGGAACAGAGTTGGGACAGTCGATTTTTGGAGGCCTAAATATCTGAATTTTTAAAACATGTTTCTATGGTAGATTCCCCCATGAATCTAGTTTACAAGGCGATTAGAATCACTCATTTTTGATATCGTATGGGGAAGTTATGATCAAAATACCGACTGTCTGTCGTAAATCAACACCCTCAAAACTCTTTCTTTCTGGTTGTTCCTTAGAGTATTTGACCTATCAATTTTTCTTGTATTCAAAATCTATTTCTATTGGAGATAAATAGATGAATCTTATTTAATTTCCAATTTTAATCATTCGAATACGACATCAAACAAAAACTTTATGCTTGAAATATCAATTGTTGGTCTACGCTGGGTAATCGAAAATGACTCTATTATGCAGGTTGTTCTAACTAAAATTGACATATCATATCATTGAATCCTTAAAACGTGCTTTTATTGGAGATATACATTTGAAGTATCTCTCACCTAGCTTTGGAATCGCTCAATTTGAACGAAAAAGAAAGAGGTTGTGATTAAAACACTACAGGTTAGCATGATTGGTCACTACTCTCTTGCAGGTAACAAATAAATTTTACTTTGTTATTTTCTCCGAGGATTTGTTATACAGAGTAACTGCTTTTTGTTTTTTACATAATTCTTGGATGAGGGGAGCCCGATCACCTCTCCTTCTCTATGATTTAATGTTTTATTGCAGGTAGACACTCGTTTTTTGCAGGTCTTGGGAAAATAAAGAAAGTCAATTTATGTACAAGTGATTTTTGAAAGAAAATTTATGAAACAAAGGAATTTCATCCAACTCATTACTTAATAGATTCATAATAGAAAAAATGAAGAATTGATTTCCATTTGAAGATTCATGTCTTGTCACTGCTGCCAAAACATTTTTCAAAGAGATCATTTTTTTTAAATAATATCATAGCTGTTGTAACTTAATTTATTTATTTACATACTGGTTTTTGTTGTTTCTTTTCTAATTTCTCTTATATTTTGTGTTTCAGGTGTTGCTTGATTCAAACTGTAACCCATCCTTAGTACCAATATAGTGAACAACTAATTCATTCTTTCCATGCTTGCATTTTATGCTTGTGCACTTTGTTGTTCCATTTCTGAAGGGACACCGTTTGTGTGCACTTTTGTTGTTTCTGTTGTTCCTTTTTCAAAAGAAGAACACCTTTTGTGTCAGCTTTTCCTTTTCCACAGTTCATTTTGCCGTTCCTTTTCCACGGTTCATTTTGTTGTTCCTTTTTCACGTTTTTTTCTTCCTTTTCAAAATGGAACAACTACTATTCCTTTTTGAAATGGAACAACACTTCTGCACTTTCACATTTTGCTGTTCCTTTTCGAAATGGAACAACACTTCTGCACTTTCACATTTTGTTGTTCCTTTCCAAATGGAATAGCACTTCTGCACTTTTGTTGTTCCTTTTCGAATGGAACAACACTTCTACACCTTCACGTTTTGTTGTTAGTTTTCAAATGGAACAGAACCTTTGCATTTTCATTATTGTTGTTCCTTGCCGAATGGAACAACACTTTTGCACTTTTATCTTTTGTTGTTTCTTTTTGAATGGAACAACACTTCTGCACTTTCACATTTTTGTTGTTCCTTTCCGAAGGAATAGCACTTTCACATTTTTGTTGTTCCTTTTCGAAATGGAACAGCTATTGTTCCTTTTCGAAATGGAACAACATTTCTGCACTTTCATATTTTTGTTGTTCCTTTTCAAAGGAACAACATTTTTGCATTTTTTTGTTGTTCCTCTTAAGGAAAAACACTTTTTCACATGCATTTTTTGTTGTTCCCTACATGGAACAACACTTTTTCGTGTGTATTTTTCCTTTTTGTTGTGCATTTCCTTTGTTGTTCCCTATAGGGAACAACACTTTTTTTGAGTGTTTTTGATGTTCCTTCAAGAAAGCAACACTTTGGGAATATGTTCGAGAGCAACCCTTCATTCCTCTTGTGGGATTATTCCTAGTTCATCTCAACCAAATTTTACTGATTCCCTTTCATGGCATGAAGTACACTACTTTTATGAAGACAAGAATTATGGATTCTTTTGAAGCAAGTTAGTATCATTCATGTTATGATCTTTAACACGACAACTCCTTGATGATATATTATTTTCAAAGGGACACAATTATTTATATACTACTTTAGTGCATTGTTTTCTATTGAACATGATGTTGATTGATCACCTTAATACCATGTTGGTTCCACCCTTCCTGGTTATAATCTTCTCCACCTGTAATAAATGAGATTATGGGTATATTTTTTCTATTGACATGTTCAACTTCTTCCACCACCTCTACTCTTAAAGAGTACTGAGCCTCCCTCTTTTTATTATAAAAATGTGTAATAACAACAAAAATTTTGTTCACAGATAGAGGATAGGAGGTCTCATTACAAGTCAGCCTACCATGTTCATGAGGCTGTAACAAAGTGACATTCCCATTATGGCCACCACACCAGGGTTATGATCCATTAGATAGCGAAACTATCCTTGGAATAGGAGGTCTCATCAAGAGACGACCTGATCACTTTTGCTACATCTCGGTGAATGGCAGTGTCATTATCTGGTTACCACGTGAGCACACTAATCTCTTCTATAGAACAACACTGGAGATCTCCATTTATAAATTGAGGATCCTGGCTCATATGGGTTAAAAAGAAACCCCGCCGAGGCTATTGACGCCTGCTGGTAGCAAAGGCTCTGCTTATGGTATTGAAGTTAAATTTTATTGTCAATTATTACTATAATACCCTTTTCTTATTTTTCCTTTTATCGGAGAAGCTATTTCCTTATTTTTTCCTCTATTTTGAAACTTTACCCATGAAAATTTATTTTATGATGAATCACATTATTTTTTAGCTAGAATACTATCAGCAAAGCATCTTTTTGGCATATTGTTGTCCTTTTTCTCTTTTTCATGACTTATCATCAATCCAAAGTGTTTTATCCTTTATTCATAACTATCTTTACACACTTTGCTCTCATTATAACCATAACTCTTGTCGTCCTATCATTGATATGTGTAATCCATTTCATTTACTGCTATATTGTTCATTTCCTTGCCTTGCCATCATCACAACACCTCTCATATGCTTTATGGTCATGGAATTCCTTTTCCAATTGGAGGGGGAATGTATGCATTATGGGATTGCATGCGATATGATTACTGCACTCTTCCATCACTTCTTGATTTGACAAAATATTAGTATTGCATGTATACATAAGTTTTTCTGATTGAAATTTTAGCATGCGTCTTATATATTGCTATTCAAAACTAACACTGTGGCTTCAAGAACATTGTTTGCAAAATAGTGATTTGTTTACACGAGAACAACAAGTATGGGAAAAACTCTATTCACAGCATGACCACACTATTGCAACTAACAAAAGAGGCTCGAGCAACTCGCGAACGTGAACAAATGTTCAGACATGATGTGCTAGCCTAGATTCCACCTTTTGCATCACTTTCAACACCAACTCCGCCTACATCAGCTTCACCAAATGCCAGTCCATATATGTCATTCCACTTTTTCTTTTGGAGGTAAAACTCGAGGTAAAATAACATAATTTTCTGATTTATTCCGAATTTAGGAGAATTTAATGAAAATCCATTTTGAGCATTATTTATCATCCTTCATTCCACATCTTTACCATTTCCCATTTTTTAGTGGCCTATCAACTTTCAGTTTGGGGTAGTGTTTCTTTCCTTCATTTTTTTCTTATGACCATGTCATTCATATTCTTTATCATCCATTGCTATTCATATTCATTCTCAACACCTCCCTTATTCCATGTTGTTTTACACCAAGCATAGCATTCAACAGATGGTAGAGACCACCTCAATTTTTTTTTTCTAGCATCGCATGAGGGCATGCTAATTTTTCAGAAAGGGGGAGGAGTTGCTACGCATGATAGATGTTTTCTACTTTCTTTCTCATTTAAGACATACAATTTCAGTGGAGAAATTGATTTCCATAATATTTTTGAAACTATGAACTCAATTCTTGTGATTTCTAGAAAGCGCAGATGTATCATTAAACTATACAAACCCAGATAATTTCAAGTTAAATTGGTTCGTAATATTTCGGGAATCATGCACTCTCACCTAGAACCATTTTGTTTATATGTCATGATCCATGGATCATAGAAGTATTAATATAGTAGGAATCTACTTGCATAATTTCAACAAAATTTGGTTTGTAGTTTTGAGAAAATGCTTAATGAAGTTTGTTGTTATTTATATCATATTTTGCTGTAACTTCATATGCACATAACTTGAAAGTCAATGTAAAAATCGTTATGCCTTCATCAAGATTGCTAAAATTGAATATTCATTAATGAAGAAAGAATTCATTTGTTCTATCCATTTCATGAGCTGAGATGAACAATTTTTTTTTTCTTGGTTAACACATGGGTTTTGTCTTTGGATTGCATGAGGACATGCAATATATTCAGTTTTTGTTGCATGAGAACATGCAATATATTCTGTGTGGGGGTGTGTTGGGTTGTGAATATGACCACTTTTTAAACACTTATTTTATCCATTTTTACTCTTCTTTATCATGTCATTTATTATAATTTATTATATAAATCCATTTTATGATGATTTATGCTCTTATGGATGAATATTATTTATTCTACTTTATTTCTAATAAATTGATGATTATGCACGATTTTATCAACGATAGTTTTAAGAAATTGTTTGTAACATTATTGACCATTTTTAGCCTCCAATACAATTTCCAGATTGAAGATTTGATCATTAAATATTCCAACTCAGAAATTCGCTAGAATAAGAAGTGACAGTTTTGCGGTTGAGACTTTGGGCAAATGAGGAAGAATCTGGAAAATCCAGAACACAGGTTTTGTCCATAATGGATCATATTAACTTTATTAAAGAATGGTTTGCGCAAATTCGGCTTGTATTGAGAGAAACAAAAGGTTCTTGAGAACTATTGTCTCAGATTTGTTGTGTGGCCGTTTTCCAAATCTCAGCTGCAAAGCCAAATTCGCCTTGCTCTTGTTACAAGATGGATGGAAATGCATTTTCTTGTTGACCAATTGGTTAGAAACAATCCAATATTGTTAGGAGATATCATACTTACTATTTATGATTATAAAAGGAAAGTATGTATTATGTATTGGAGGAGGATGGCTAAGAGAATGCAGAACTATGATTTGGGAATGATAGATTGAGAATTAGAAATTCAGAATTAAGGATTCCTGATTCATGATAGGATATGAGGAAAAAAGGATTGTTGCATGTTGTAATTCTCAAGGCTTTTGCTATTGTGATGCCAACCAAGTTTAATGATTAATATATGATTTGGGAGTTGTTTCTCATTCTTCTCGTCTGAAGTAGCCCAACAGCACCCGCTGGAAGCTAAGGGCCCAACCTCTCATGGATTACGCTGCTGTTGTATTTTACCTTTCCGATTTCTATCGTGTGATGGTTTGATTCCCTTTTCATTTCATTACATTGTTTTGTTCAGTAATCTTTTGTTTATGAACATTTCACATAATTGCTCTATTATATTGAAATCATAATTGGATTGCGTTAGTGAAAAAATTATTAATTATAACTGGAAATGTCCTGCTCTTATTTCTAATCTATTACTGTGTTGTCTAATTAAGACGGTGGTTCATTTAATTGTTGTTCATTTGTAATTGCAATGGCTATTTAATTAAGGTACTATTCAATTATAACTGCGATTGTTGTTGGTTCAATAACTGCGATTAATGTTCATGCTGTTGGATTAAGGTGGCTGATTCAATTACATTTATAGTTGCTACGTATTTCTAATTACTTAGTTTTGTTGTTCGGTTCCGTTTAAGATTCCTGTTTAATTCTAGTATTTTAGCATTGCTATTCCTTTGCATTAATAAATCATTTATGTTAGATGAAGATTTGCTGTTCATTTTTGTTGATTCATTGCAAAGAGTTTTCTTTTAAAGAGTTTTCATAATTTACTTTCAATAGCAGATTTAGTTCAATTTCTATTTTCTTTTAATTACTTTAAAGCACGACTGTCAACTGTAGAGAACATCAGTTATTGCTTCACCGCTCCCCAATTGATTGTCTTGTTCCAGTTTGATTTCAATTGCATCAATATCTAGAGGAATGAGTTATTGCTACTATATTCTCGATTGATGTTTGCTAAGTGAATAGTTGGATTTCAGAGCATTTGAGTTTATGTTGATTTCTTTTTCAAGCATTCATTCACTTTTGGATTTTAAGCACTATACTGCAAAAAGTTACTCTTGAGTAAATAACTGCCTCAGACTAAGTACACTCTTGAAATAAAAAGTCGTCACTGGGTTGACAATTAATGTGAAGATAATTAGGAGTTAAAAAGACACCTTTTTATCGCTTGACAAGTAATAAAAATGGTAGAGTAATAGCACTTTTGGCGTAACAACAATAATGTAATAACAACATCTAACACTTAGAAAAAATTTCAGGAGTAATAAAAGTGGCAGAGTAACAACACCGATAGAGTAATAGTAGTGACTATCACTTGTTAAATTTTTGTTAGCGCCTCACGATCAGATTTCGATCATTATTCCCGCAAATAAAAACAAGTGAGTAGTAACAACATATATATCTATATATATAATATATATATATATATATATATATAAATATATATATATATATGATATATATATATAAAAAGAAGACAGAATGTAGTGGAAGCATTCTTTGCACCAAAAACCATCAAACCCGATTTATCAGAGAGATGGCTGTTGAAGGCATCCTTAGAAGTGGGATGATGGTATAATTTCAGATGGTGTCCATTTACTAAGAAGGAAGCACGATTATCATCTATTGTAACCGATCTCACTGTTCCATTGTCAAACACAACGTCCACTTCATAGGGTCGCATCGAGCGAGTGTGAATCTTTCCTTTAAAATATTTAAAATAGGAGTCATAGAGCAGTCCCCAATCTTCTTTATGAAACACCTTATTCTTGATAAATTTATCATGCCATTTAATTCTCTGCTGTTGAATAGTAGTAGTTTTCTAGACAATGATTGAGCGGATTTCATCTAACTCATTTAGCTATTCCAACCGTTGTTTTTGGGCATCTCATAAGTCCAATCCTACTTCTAAAGTTGTTTTGAGTGTGTTGATCTCGAATTGTACTGGAAACAAGGGGATTTCCCATAGACTAACTCAAATCACTATTACATAATGGCTAATTAGTTACTAAAACAACGACTAAAATTTGCATATAAATGACTATTTTTCAGTCGGTGGCCAATAGTAGCTAATTTATAGTATCTTATAATGCGACCAACTTTCAGTCGTTTTTAGCTTAGTCATTAATTTATTGTCTCAATTTTATCATCTACTAGTATATTTAGTCAGAAATTTTGTCATTAATTTAGTTATTGATTTAGTCATTAATTTCTACAATTAATGATCAAATATACAACAAAATATATTACTATATGATCATCTGATAAAACCAATTAATGACCATAGAAATACCCAACATTGTTAATCCCATATATAAACACTAGAAACACTAAAATAAACCTATTTTATTTTGATGGTGAGACAATCGTTGTCACAATGTGATATTCAAGCATGGTTGACCATGGTTTGCTATGATTGACAATGGTTGACCATGATTGATATTCTAAACCTAAAAGAATAATAAAATGAAGGGATTAATACTAAAACCTCAAGGGATTATGAACCTAAGGGAATAATATTAAACCCATGGGACTAATATTATAAACCCAACATTGGTAAACCCAAATATCAATACTACAAACGCTAAAATAAAAACAGTTTATTTTAATGGTGAGACAATCCTTGTCACAATGCGACATTCAAACATGGTTCACCATGTTTGGCTACGATTTATATCATAAACCTAACGGAATAAAAAACCAAATTTTTTTATATTATAAACCAAAAT
>APFE031089012.1:15484-32869 GCA_000404065.3 Pinus taeda | reverse complement strand
TTCCCCCCAACACATATAGGAAAGGCCGGGATAATCCCATGCGGCCTATGAGAATGTCCATCGAATGCAGTCAAGACGGTAGGTGAAGGAACAGCCGAAGGTGATCCGATAGCCTTCCAACATGAGATGGACATAACACACGTGGAAGCTCCTTCATCAATAACGGTTCAGAAAATATTAATTTTCTGGTATGTAGACTTTACTTGAAAAGCCATGTGATGAGGGAGTCGCTTTTTGACATTTAACATGTCAAACGTGAGCACTAAAGAATTAGCCGAATCTACTGCCCCTATGGCAGAAAGTAAAGCACTTCTCTGAGCCGGACACGACTGGAGAACCTCTAAAGCGGACATAGCAGATGGAATTTGGGCCAGATCCTCCACAATGGAGTAATTATGGGCGGCCCTAGCATTAGGATTAATCGTCGCGCGTTTAGTGGAACCTTTCGGCATCTGTGGCTCGATATGAAGGTCGGTACTTCCGGGAACAGCCTTACCTTTGGAAGTTTCGGCTTCACCGTAATCACGTGACCGAGTAGCCACGTCGATGTTAGAACCCATCATGAAAACATTCGAAGATTTTTCTACTTCCTGGTTGCCCCCTGCAGAGGTTCCAGGGTTTGAACTCGTGCCAACAAGAAGTTGTTGCCCTTGGGGGAAAGGGTTAGTTAACACATCTTGGGAACTAGAAGTCCCTTGCTGCCCTAATAAGCGCTGAGCGTCTTCAATCTTACGGCAAAGATGACTTAAATGGTCTCCACCACATAACTTGCATGGAAACTTAACTTTCTTTTTCGACTCATTTCTACCCCCACCAGCATTATTGTCGGATTTGCTCGCATCAGGCTTCCCATCCTGATTCTTTTTCTTGCCTCGTCCTTTCTTTTTCCCATTGGAATTTTAACTTCCTTTGGGATTATCTGATTGGACGACATTAATTGAAGAAGTTTGGGAAGCGAAAGGATTAGACGATGTGACTTGGTTGTTAGAAGCAGTTTGTAACGACAACTGCTGCAATTGATTCAACAAGTTCACCGTATTTGTGTCTACTGACCCAACAATGCCATCCGCGTGGGGACCTGGCTTCGGCTTAGCTACATCGACCTTAGATCCAAGAGCATTTTGAAAGTACTTTGATAGGATCCCAAACTGAGACTAGATCAATTATAATTGTTGGGCCCTAAAGATGGCTTGCTCCTCGGAAAAACCCCGTGACATGAAGACATCCGTAGAGATCTCAGGTACCAAAGACTTCAAGAACCACGCGAGACGGTATTCTGGAGGGATTTCAGTTTTAATAAGCCTCTTTCTCCGTCTCCATTCCTGTATGTGATTAGAAATGTGTGTTGCCCTATCCTGACGAAAAGTAGCTAGCAGTTCAATTTCGGCATCATACCGGACGGGCAACTGAAAATGGTTCAAGAAAATGTTAGCTAAGTCGGCGAATGATGAAAAGCTACCCCCAGGAAACTCTATATACCACTTAGCCATGTTACCAGTTAAGGTGCATTGAAATAATCTCAACCTAACCGAATCATCGATCAGGGAGTTTGATGAGCACCATAAGTGAAACGTGGTTATGTGGTCGCCTGGGTCCTCACCACTTTTCCCTTCGAATTTTGGGATATCTGAAGGGAGTTTAGTCAGGACCGGAGGCCAGGCCGAATTGTAGTTGATTGGATCATTAGTTAACTTATTGAGGTCTGGCAAGTTTAACGTTGCCAGAAATGGAAGTCTAGGCGGGGCTTGGGGATTCCACCCTGACTGGGTGGTGGTCCTGAAGCTCTGAAAAGATTGGCCTGGATTTTGGGAGGCACCAGGCTACCTGAAGTATCCTGTAGAATGCGCTGAACCAAAAGGGAGACCTTGTGACCCTGCAAATCTCGGAGTTTGACCAACTCCGGCCGTATATCCACTAAACCCTGCAAAGTTTCCTCCAAAAGGACTGTAAGGAGTTGACAACCCCTGATATGGATTCCAAGCCGAAGCTAGGGGAGGAATGCTTTGGAATGAACTAACGGTGGTATATGGTCTGTTCCCATATTGGCCGTGGAATGGATTCCCAGTTCCGGCACTACTAAGCCCAGGGTTATTCCAACCTTGGAAAGGATTGTTGCTTTGTCCTACTGAAGAAAAAGGAATATATCCTACCGTAGGGTTGGAATGTGGTATATGACTACTTTCGAATGGAAAACCTTGGAACAAAGCCGACCCACTCATCATAAATGTGGCGGCCCCGAACGGAGCTGAAGGAATGCCTGATGATTGGGCGCCAAATGGGAAGTACCGAGAACCGAAAGCATTTGTTTGGGAACTTCCACTCATAGATGGAATGGAAGTAGACCCAACAATAGATGTGCTAGTAAAAGATCCGAATAACGAGACGGAGGGGATGGAAACAGTTCCACCTCCTTGCACAAATATAGGAGTCTGTGTAGTCGTAGCACTAGCAGAAGCCATGCTTCCTATAGTGGTCATCGAAGGTAAGTGCGTAGCATAAACTGGACTTGCCGGTCTCTACGACGGAGTTCCAACGTATTGCAATACGTGTGGATAACTTGACAGTAGGGGAGAATTCAGAGCCGCTAACGACTCTGAGAGTTCTTCTACCTCAATATTATCTTCCGCTTGTAAGGGAACTTGAGAAGGAACTGGTGGTTTCCTTTCTTGTTCTACAGAAGTACCAGGCCTTGCTTCAATACTATTTCCCCCGAGGGGAGGATCAATCCCCGATGCGTCAATTGGTGTGGGACAGAACCCACCGGTATTATTACCTCTGCGCCTTCTTGGAGAAGGCTCTACACTTGGTGGCGAGAGACCACGAAGTCTATGAGACCGTCTGGGAGATCGGTCAGCCACTTTGAATTCTTTGTTTAAAAATCTAACTAAAGACTCAAAAAATTTAAAGCTAGGCCGACTAAGAGCACATAGCACCCACTAAAAAGTCCCTAAAGATACAGCCAATCAAAACAACTTCCATGTATTTTCGCTCCGGGTGATTAGGACTGGACACCAAAATACGAGAAAGTGGAAAATAAAGGGCCTTCCAAAGATAGTCTGGGGTGATGAGGGCCCAGGCCTATCAGTGAAGATATCAGAGGAAGTTACGCTGACCTCCTAACAACAGTTTGTGCTGGTGCAAGCCCCCCAAGCTTCGCAAGGGTGCCCTCCAGTAGTGTTGTTGATAGTGATACAACGTCGACCTCAGGTGCCACGGGATTCCCCTCTGCAGCCACCTATGTAGTTTCCTAGGAGTGGCAACTAAGGACACCAACTCGTCACAGAAGCCAAGCGGAATGGTGTTGAGGTAAGTTCGGACAAGTAGGAGAGGGGGTATCTCTCTTCCCTGTCTTCACAGACCCTCGTGCTTAACTCCCAGATCTGTAGCTTTCCTGGTCTTCCTAACGCTATTTGATTTTCTCTCTTTAATCAGACTCCTATGTTTTGATGTTTAATGTGGCCTTGGAGAGTTAACTCTCCACTCGCCTATTCCAAGGCCCTAAAATGCTAAAACTTGTTTGTGTAATTAACTCAAAAGAAAAATTTCTAGTTGATTTTAATTAGCGCTTGATTTTAAGGGTTGTTCTTTAAGTCAAAGGATGGTGGAAGTTAAACTAGTGGTGTGTTTTTTGACGCAAAAAAGATTAATAAAACTTAACTATATGCTTATGCACTTTGTCATTTGTTTTTCGATGAAAAGTAATTTCTACAGGGTTAGAGGAAACTTCTAATGAAACAACTTTTTCTTTCTTTCTATTCATACACTTCACACTCAAGTTAACAAACTATTTAATGCCAAAGAGATGCAAATTTACCTAATGCAAGACTAAAATGCTTGATCAAGATGAACTACTCTAACAGAAATGAAAGTTGTTTTTGTTTATCAAATTTCCTTTTTGCCACTTACAATATTTAGATGGAATCAAAGATGCTACAATTCGTCTAAATACTAAAAGAAAAACTCAAGATAACAAAAACAACACTTTCATTCAGTCAAAAGGAAACAAAATGAAAAGCAAATTCAAGAATGCAAAACTAAAACTTTTCAAAAAGTTCACTTGAAAGTAGCAACAAAAAGGTATTTTTGAAAATGCTCTCAACAAAAAACTGATACTTCACAATTGAAACAAGCAAGAAACACTTTTTGTAAGTTGCCACCCAACAAAGAATGAAAACTCAACAAAAAGCAAATGTGCTCAAAAATGATTTTGACAATGGAAGGCAGCAAGGAAAGCTCTGGTAGCAAAGACCAAAAAAAGATCGAAAAGACGGTTTCAAGAAAGTATCAAAATGACAACTTTGATGAAACAAAGAAGTAATTGGTCATAAAAATCGATTTTGTAAAGCAAACAAAAAGTCACCAAGAAGCAAAGTTGAACACAAAGATTGATAACAATCTTTCTACTCTGATCACTCAGGGTAGCCAAGATTCCAATAAAGAAATATTGCGTGTTTAAAGAAAAAAGATGATGAAACTTGCAAACACAAAACAAGACCAAAAATCCTTATAATTAGAGAGAAATCGGAGTAAGGATGCTTCCTGTAAAACAAAGAACTGATACTGACAAAGATGACTGTTTAAAATTGACTGAAAGCACCAGACACACTCCAGAGACAAAAAGGTTTATAAATCCTGAAAGTTGCAGGTATACGCGGCTGCATTCAGTACAGACTATGTGTATACGCAACTTTTTCTGAGGAAACCTGCGTATACACAGGTTCACTTTAGACAACAAGCGTTTATACGCTTCTGTAACTAAACAAAACAACGTGTATCTAATATTTTAGGAAAAATAAAAAGAGACTCAAGAAACTGGTAAAACTCAGAAGTCAGAAATAGACCAGACAATAACAATAAACCAGCAAGCTACTGATCCCTGATAGGCTTGAAAAAAGCCCAACTAGGAACAACAAGAGTGTTGTTCCCCAGCAGAGTCGCCAATTCTATTGTGGGATTTTATCCCCTAAGGCTCTTGGGTGGAACCCTAGCAGACTGAAAGTTGTCTAAATCAAGAAACATGCACACACATAGCCATTATGCTAGAGAAAGCTATTTGTAAGGTGAGAAGGATGTACCTCAGGCCCTACGTTCGGGTAGTTCCTCAAGGGTCCAAACCCTTCTTCATGTCCCTTCTGCTCTTTTTCCCTGCAAAACCAGCATTTCCAAAGAATGCAGCAGTATATGGACAAAGATTTATATGAAAATCATCGTTATGTTATACAAGAAAGGAGTTAGTTATAAACTTTTAGACATCCATTCATACATGAATTCAACCATGAACATCATTAACATAAAGAAAGAAGCATATCGGGAACAAGACGTGTTTCTTTATTAGACAAATAGAATAGTACAAAAAAGAGCAATATCACCTGAACCACTTCTGCAAGCTCAAAGCTCAGCCTCCTTTTGGATCCGTCCCGCCTCAAGCCTCTAGTAGCTCTCCTTCCAATACTCACTCCAAGATGTCATAACTAAGGGATGAACATCAAATCACAAGGAAACAAGGGTTTCTTGTACAAAATGGGGGAAGTGTAGAAGGCACAAGGGTCTTCAGACCTGATCAAGGGGAAATCTCAGTATAATAACCTTTCTCTATATTCTCTCCTCCTTTTAGGCCTTCCCTTTGGTGTCTTTTTATACCAATTGCCAAGTAGTTTTTTAGTTAGGAATTGGTTGGGGAAAGTTGAGGCCATGGGCACTAACAAGTGATTAGCAGGTAAAACCCGTGATCTCCGCCCTAAAATAAGGAGTTTTATATTTTTTTAAGTGTTTTAATACATATACGCGGGTTGGATATATATGAACCCGCGTATACACGCGTTTAACTCAGGGCAATGTCGCGTACATGGAATAAAACACCGTTTTTTAGATTTTGGACCAGGTCTGGAAGGAGGGGTTTCCCTAGGCCATGAGTGCAGCATCACAAACCATAATAGTGAGATTTGGAGCTATAACAGTACCTATTTATAACAACGCTCCTTATCGAGGAACGCAAGTACCTATTTCAGGCTATTCCATCTTATCCAGAATATCCTCAGCCAGATTTTAACTAACAGAGACCTTTTTTGGCGACTCTCGAATTTCCAGCCTTGAGTAAGCTCACCAAATATCCCATCGCTCATTCACCTTTGTGGCTAATAATTCTCACGAAATTTCGTTCTAATATCACAAATTTCAATGGGAACCTAGATAGGAATCATCGACCCATGTCATGACGTATCACTTGTGGTGTTCTTGGAACTCTCTTAATAACGATTCCATATGATTATGTATTTTCCAACATACTCTTATAGATACCACAACTAAATTCTACATTGAGTTACCTAGAGCTTTGTTTCACGATTTCAATTCCTTGGCTACGACCTTTCTCACGCATTTCCAATTACCCATCTCATATGAAACTGGAATGAAACTTTTGACCATAAAAAAACTAAAGCCACTAACATTTCAGATCACATTCATGAGTCGTGGCATCATCTGCTATTGGTTAAGACCTATGTTCTAGATTAATTGTTAGCGTAAAGGTTCATTAGATCCATGTTTCCATCTATCACAGAGGATGTAGCTGAAGGCAAGGCTGTGACTGAAGAACATGTAATTTCTTGTGCTCAATATTTTGACCTCATTTATACCAAATTTGGCATAATCTATGAAAAGATACTACATGCTCTGAGACATTCGAATGCTTTTTGTCGCACTCCTGGTAAAGAATGTCATGTTGCTAATAATATAATTGATTCTTCTAGTTCGCAAACAACAAATAAAAAATCTACTGTTTCTCTCACTATTTCTACCCAAAAATCTTCATCAATTTCCCCTATGGCTTCTTCTTCCAAGGTAAATATCATTTCATCCAATAAAGGAAAATATCAACAACAACCAGGAAGAGAAGAAAGGAAAAGGAAAAAAGAAGAAAGATTCCTCACCTACGGGATAAAAAAAAAAATCATTCCTCTGATGACAAATGAAAGCCTCACTACCCATGCTTTATTTTCAATGAGAATTACCTTAATCATGAATTTCCTCACTCTACAGAAGTGAACTGATTTCTAAAATCTTTCACTTCTCCCATATTGTTGACCGACATGTTTCCCGCTCAAGAGACCCATATGGTTGCTTAGGACCCTTCTTCAACACAATTTTAATGCTTTCCTCCATGAAGCATAAATTTCATGTTATGGTAGCTACTCAAAGCAATTATTATGGTAATGTGAATCCTTTGAATGATCAAGCTAATGATCAACCTACAAGTTCAGCATTACCCCCCTCTAATCCTTCTCCACCCATAATTCCTGCGGAGTTAAATATTAAGCCTTCAGATGGAATTATTGATAAATTAGCTTTAAACCCTTGTGCCAGGGCTACTCAAGATTATAATGTAGTTGAATACTTGGCTCAGTCTCCATCACCTATGTTGACAGTCGAGATTTGTAGAACTACCTCACCTAGAAAAATGCTTTGCTTTTGGCCATCGAATATGTGGATCCTTCAGATTCCAACCTAGTTGTTTTTTGTCATGAAAACTATATGCCTTTCCTTCCAACTCAATTGGCCTTTATCATCCAGGTCATCATTTGCGGTAATAACATTCATCGTTCTATTATGAACAGAGAGAGATGGAAAGTGATTGGTTGTCATCAAATGAGTCAGTCACCTAAAACATTGAAATATATTGATGGGAGAACATGTAAGCCTTATGGTATTCTGAATTCCTTACAAGTAGAATTATGGGGCAAAATTGTATCCATATAAGTTGACGTTATTGGAGGACCTCTTTATTATAATATTCTATTGGGTCGCATGTTGGTTTACACCATGGGAGTGATCATTTCAACTTATTTCCATACTATCACCTTTCCTCATAAGGGAGGGATTGTGGACATTAACCAACTCACCATTTTCACCTTCGGTTCTGATGTTACTAGAAGTGTCCTGCTTGTACGAGAAACTCTACATTCTCATCAGCATGTTGGGGTTGGACTGCTAAAGGATTCCTCACTCATGGGAGTTGTTTCAATACCTCCTCCTCCATTTCCTGACAACTCATCTTCGGTTTCTTATATAAATATGATACCAACTTCTACTATCTAGACTAAGCCATGGATTTTACCAAATGAAACTAACATCCATTGTGTTGGCATTTCAATGCCTCTTAAAACCATTGATCTTGATTATGAAGCCATATATTCGATTTGTGAAGATCATACCTTCTCTTCTATCAATTGGGTCAATCGATCATTGGAATATGGCACGTCTTCTGATCCATTCTCTTGTATATTCTCTATTGATGAGAACATCATGGAGATCATGATTCTAGACGATGCATCATGGGATGATCATCACCATCATTCTTCCTTAATAGATTCCATTGAGGATATCCTCGGTGATGTGTACCTACCCAATAACGTTGAGTCTTTTATTAATTTTTCTTCTATTCACAAAGTCAATTATAAAAATAATCTCTTGGATATCAAGGATATGATACCTCTTGGTATCTTTGTAAAACTAGGTATTGTCAGAAATCTACACATTGGTACATCTTTCTCTCCATTTCAGTTCGAGACCTATAAAGTCCTATTTTAGGAGGATCATGATATCTTTTGCTAGACCTGTGAGGAAATGTTAGGTATTGACCCAAATATAGTAATGCACAATATTAAAACATATCATGATGCTAAACTAGTTTGGCAGTGCCTCCATCTAGTCCATCCAAAGAAGGATTCCATGATAAAGATTGAAGTTGAAAAAATCCTTCATGTTGGTTTCATTTACACCATTCCTCTAATCGATTGGTGGTCAAATATTGTCTATGTCATGAAGAAACAAGGGACAATCCATGTATGTGTTGATTATTAGGATGTAAATCACAGATGTCCAACAGACAATTACCTAACTCCATTCATCAAATTGATTGTTGATGGCAAAACCAACTACAAAATATATTCATTCATGGATGGTTTCTGTGGATATAATCAAATCAAAATTCTCCAAATAAATCAACCTAAAACTGAATTTGTATGTCTGTGGGGTACATTTTCCTACCAAAAGCTCCCATTTGGTTTTAAGAATGTTGGGGCCATGTTTCAAAGGGAAGTGGACTAGGCTTTCCACAATATTAAACACATTGCGAAGCCTTATTTGGATGATCTCCCTACTCATTCTAAGTATCGAGCTGATCACTCGATGCATCTTATGGCCATTTTATTACAGTGTAAACACTATAATATTTGGTTTAATCCACACCAATGTATGTTCTATGTTATTTCTAGTCGATGTCTTGGTTTTTTTATTTCAAAACATGGAATTCATATCGATACTATGAAAATATAGGTAATCATTGGCTTGTCTACACCATCTTCACTCGTTCAAATTAAAAGACTTTAAGGGAAAGCTAACTTCCTATAATGATTCGTCCCTAATTACGATGAGATGACCAAAGGATTCACTAGCCTGCTTAAGGAAGGGGTTTCCTTCCATTGCGACAATGCTACTAAAAAATATTTTGAAGCCCTGAAATATGTATTGGTTCAGGCATCTCTCTTATATCTGGCTGATTAAGAGTGAGACTATTTATTGTATCTTGTTGTTACTATTTCTACTATAACAATGGTAATTGTCTAGGAAGACAACATAGAAACAAAACACCCCATATATTATCTGAGTTGGAATCTCAATGATACAAAAATCAGGTATACCAAGATAGAAAAGTTGGCTTTGGCAGTTGTTCAAGCCATTCAAAGGTTTCACCATTACATCTTGCTCTGGATAACTAGTGCTATTTCATATTGAAACCCTCTAACATACATTTTGTCACGTCAATTACTAAGTGGGAAATATTATATATGGATCATCATCCTACAAGAGTTTGACCTAGAATCATCAAATCCAAGTCAAAGAAATCATTGGTTTGGACTGAGCTTATGTGCGACCTTCCTTCCCCTGATTTTGAATCAAGATCTGATGATTCTATCCCTAATGAGTCATTGTTGCTAATTTCTTCATTTGACCCTTGATATGGAGGCATTATGGTACATCACTAGACCCAGATTTTTTTGTCGGATACCTCTTGCTCTAGGCAGAGATGTATTTGATACCAAGCTAATAATTAAATCATTATTGGCGAAACCCTTTATCGACACAGTACTGGTAAAATTTTACGAAGGTGCCTCGTGCATGAGGAGGATGAAATAATCCTTAATGAATGCTACTTGGTGGAATGTGGTGGTCATTTTTTCAGTTATGCTACCATTAAGGAGATCTTATGTGTTTGTTGGTTTTGGCCTACCATTTTTTGAGACTGTATTCTCGTTATCTAGAAGGGTCATGCATGTCAAATTTATGATTGTAAGACTCATTCTTCGCTTGCTCCATTGCATCCCTTTATTTCCTTCAAACCTTTTTTGAAATGGGTTATTCAATTTATGACATGTAACCCTCACTTGGCTAGGGGAAATGGTTATATCATTTCTGCACTACATTATTTGATTAAATGGGCTGAGGCCATGCCTACATTTAACAAGACTAGTGAAATGGTTGCATATTTATTTTTCAATCACATTTTTGCATTGTTTGGTGTTCCATAAACCATTGTTACAAATCATGGAAAGTATTTCCGGAGCCATATGATGATTGAACTAACTGCGAAGCTCATACTTTCCCACTAAATTTCCACTACTATTATCCTCAGGCCAATGGATAGGTTGAGGTTATCAATAAATTTCTCAAAACTATGCTTCAACGTATAGTGAGGGTCCATAAATTAGATTTGAATTTGCTTCCTTATACTTCCTTGTGGGCATACCAAACCTCAGTAAGGACTGCTACCGATTTACACCCTTTTAGTTCATTTATGGTCTGGAAGCAATTCTTCCAATTGAATGTGAAACTGCGTCACTGAAACTAGCTCTAGAACTTCTTTCTTCCACCTTTGTATAAAAGGAATATCTTTTACATCTGACTCAATTAGATGAGACATGGCACGATTCCACTATAGCTAGTGAATATAATAAAATACATATCTAGGCACAATAGGATAAAAGTGTCAAGAGTCGTGTCTTCTTAGAAGGATACCTTGTTCTTTTATATGACCAAGAATCTCATATGTTAGGATCAGGGAAGTTTCAACCTATGTGGTCAGGTCCATATATTGTTAAGCATGTTCTTGCAAAATGGAACTATGATTTAGTTGGTTTTGATAGAATTCCATTAGTGCAGCCTAGGAATGGGTTGTACCTAGAGATTTACCATGATTGGTCTCATGTCTAGTGACACTGTGTACATACTATGTATAGGTGTGGTAAGTTTGTTTATGGTGTGTAACTTTAGAGTTTCATAAGGTTTCGATTACTCCCTTTTACCTTTTGGTTTGCAGATGTTGGCATCCATTGAACTGATTTTGGTTATGCTAATGGTGCTAGTCCTGGTACTTGGAACGTATCCTCTATAGTGTGGGATATCTTTGCTCCAAATAGTGATTTAGTGAGTCTACAAGTGATTTGTATTGGTCTCTCTACCAAGAACATCACTTATTATAGTGCAATAATCGAGATGTTGTATGATGCTCTTTCACATGGTATCTGCCGTTTAGTCATCATAATTGACTCACAACTCATGGTACTACAACCTTCTACTATTTATTCAGTCAAAAGTCCTACCATCTTGCACATATTTTAAGAGTTTGCCTACTAGAAAGATACCCTTGCTAATCATGTTTTAGATAGATATTTTCAATGAATGTAAATAAGTTTTAATACACATCACATCTATTGAAAGCATAATAGGAACATGGAAACGTTGAAGATATCTATATATATATATATATATAAAGTTTGGTTTTACAAAATTTGTGCCCGAGACACATATGGCCACACAACCCATCTAAAAATTACTTGCAAATATCTAAATATAATAATAAAATTGATCATGATAAAAAAACACTACACAAGCTATATTGCACGGTAGTTGACCCATACAGGTAGGCACTCTGATACTGTGCTGCTGAAGTCACATCGGAATCAAGTTTATCGCGGTCTCACTATCCCATGTGTTAACCCATCCATGTGGTACTCCACCTTTGTTAGCATCTCAGCTACATTTAGATACCATAGTGCATACTGTCCTTTTGCAACAATCTGTACTGGCTCTACTGTCACTTGTGGTTGTTATCTTGCACAACAAAGATATGAAGCACCTATTAGTCGAACAGACCTAATATCTACATGGACAAATAAATACTTTAAATCTTGTAAACATTAAAAAAAAAAAATGTAAAGCTTTAAAAAATTCAAATGGTTGAAATATCTTATCTATAACACCGGATCACACATCCTGAAGAAGCATGAGCTCAAGGTCGCCAAAAAAACCCATCCCTGTGTACAAATAATCATTGATCATAATGAAGTGTCTACACCAACATCCAAAGAAGGTTGGTGAGAAACGGATCACTAACGTACATGCACGCCAGGACATATGATCTGTCCACCTCCTGATATGTGGAATGCTCAGATCAATGGACTTGAGTGTAATCTTTTGAGACCAAGATGGAACTATATCAAAACTTTTTCAATTGTCCCTCTCTTGCTTTAGAAATTTGTTCTTTAATATTGACCAACACTCCCTCACTCTAGTTGAAGAATGTTGGCTCCAAATGCTCCACATGATACTGCATTTATGATCTGCTAGCTACATGAAGTGTTGAGTTACCTTCCAATCTGGAAATGATAAAAAAGATCATTCTTAAGGGAAAATGGGTTACATATTTTATACTTATATTTCATCTCTAGTTTGCTTGGATCAACATCTACAGTAAGAAATGATATAATATTTGACCATTTCTCCACCCCTTCTCCTACGTAGGAGAGATATGGGGGCACCTCTACTGGATAAACTTGTAAAAATATATATATCCTCTACCATTATCTCAAGTAGATATTCTCCAAATCTAAATGCATGTGCTTGCAAATCCCATGGATTAACAAGATATGCTAGTAATTCCATCTACAACCTCATACCAAGAAGCTAGAAGAATTTCAACAATCCACAGTTTTTTTGTGCCTAGATGGTTGCAAGATCTTAGCTACATTTAAATATTGTTGTTCACGTTATCTAGCTCTCGAGATAAAGCCTAATTTGTGGTAATGAAAACCTAAAACGTTAATAAGGGACTTATTAGGATGATTTCCATGCAAGAAAACTCAACTCTTTTAAAGGGAAATTAGAAAACATGTTTTGGATTTGTGCCCAATGCACCCCCAAGAGGAGAGACAGTGTGTGGCACCCTTCTCTTGTAGTATATCCTGACTTAGGTACAATGCACCCTTTGACCATCTAGGACTTCCTTGGTCCTAGGGTGAGTTTTCTAAAACCAAGGGCATTAAAAAATGTCTCAAACTTACGTGAAAACATAAAATGGGACCATGAATTGAAAGAGAAAGGTCCTAGCACTTATCTAGAAGTGACAGTGCTAAAAACGATCCACTGGATTGAGCACAATCAATTGTAGAAGACTAAGCAAAAAAACTACTCGTAATTATATTTATTGAAGGTAAATGTGAAATGGTAAATATGAATAGTCATTTTGAATATTTATGGTTCTTTCTTCCATTATTTTATTCACATTTAATGTTTTAACCTAGTTACCACCCATTTTTACCATGAAACGGGTATTTTTAATCCTTTTTGTGAGGTTTTGAGTAGGATGATAGTTGTTTGATGGATTTGGTTGTGTTTTTAAAAAAATATTTTGATTGATGAGCACACATTTATCACTTTTTTCAGATCCGTAAAACTATGAAAAAAGAACCCCCTAGAGTCCTCTTTTAACTCTTTTCAAACTCCCAAAATATGAAAAGATTGTTGAGCACTTGTCTTGTTGAATTTTTTAAAGTAGATGAAAATACGTATACTGAGTATAAGTTTAACCCTTTTCTAGGCTGAGATAGACTAACTATGAAAAAGGAATATCTTAGCGAGCATGGATAATATGTTCTCTTGAGTAATATTTTTTGTGTTTTTGGACCTAAGGGACTATCTACTA
This sequence comes from Pinus taeda, assembly GCA_000404065.3. NCBI lineage: Eukaryota > Viridiplantae > Streptophyta > Pinopsida > Pinales > Pinaceae > Pinus > Pinus taeda. Next base: position 18,834 of record APFE031089012.1, on the reverse strand, counting down.
AAAGGAACATTTGGATTTTTCTTTACCACCTCTTCTTCAAACTCTCTAAACATGAAAAATATGTCAAACTATAGCTTTGTTGGACTCATTAAAACATCAAATAATGATGGACTCATCATTCATGATAAGGTCGAACCACTCTTTCTGTAGGTTCATTAAATATTCTCAGAGGGAATCAATCAAATGATGAACTTACAAATCAAGCATATGTTATCTTCCTCAAGTTTGTTAAAAAATAAAGAGGTATTGACTAGTATGGTTGGGGAAATTAGGAAAATAGGGTAGTCCATTTGTTAATGGCAATGAGTCACTCTTGAACATGACACTCTTCCAATTCTTCTCCACAGTCGTTGGGTTGGGAAATTTGGTTGCCTTTTGGGTTTTCATAGCATTTCAAATCCTCCACTTTTGTTTTTGGGTCAATGTTGCCAACTCCATTCAATGCCACTGATGTGTTCAAGAGAAGGCATCAGATAATAACTACTACAATACTCTTAAGCCTTCACTCCATGTCTGCCTTTCGTAATACAGTTTTGTATTAGCATCATTCTGATCATTCTATCTCAAATCATCATACATGTTTTGTCTTGTTGATGGGGGATACATCAAGGTCCTCATATGGCTGGTCACTTCTTATCAACATTAGCTCATTATCAAGGAAGTTGACTTAGAAACCCCCCTTGTTACCTTGGTTCTTTCATACATCAATGTCAAGTTTCCTCGCTCTCGACAAAAAATTTACATCATCGGCCTTCGACTGAAGTATTATGTGTCGTGTTCGACGTCCACTCATTTATTCACACCATACAGATTGTACTAAAATGCCCTGAGATCCTTTAACATCATCAATGGTTTCTCTCACATTTGTTAACAATTTAAATCATTGGCTAGTAATCAGATGGTGTCTACCATGTTCGACTCTAGCTAATTAATTCATATGGTTAGACTCGTACATTGGTTGGTTGTGTGAACGAGATAGAAGACCCTAGATCTAGTTTCATCCTTTCGGGTTGTGATTTTAGGAGTAATACAAGATTGCGATGTATGATTCCTATGATCATACAAGAATTCATCCAATCATGGGTCCACCATCAGTAATCTGTGGATGTGTCTTTTGATCATTATACATGTAATATTAGCTTATTTACTGAGTACGACTATACCTCCCTTAGCAAAATGTCATGATGTAAATATATTATAATAGATGATAATATAATCAGTTATTCTTGATATCGACTTGTAACAATGTAAGGTACTTTAGTCATTAGCTATCATTTCTATCTTTTTTCATTAGGGGGAAATATACAATAGTAAGTTTTGTTACGTCTTGCGAATAGGTCTTCAACTGGATCAATCAACATCCTTTGACCACTATTAATCGTCCTTGCACAAAGCCCTAGGCATGGCTCATTCTGATTCCTAAGTTTCTACTTGAAAACACCTTGTTTCAATCATTTCAAGGACCAACTTACCCTAGTCTCTTATTGGCCAACATTGACTACTACGTTTTCCTACTCTGGACCTACACTGGCTACTAGTAGTTTGCTAAGTGTTGGGGGTGCGACGATTCTAGAAATTCGGGAAAAAAAAAAAATTCTTGAAGCTTTGTCCTCTAGAAGATTCCAGGATCTTTTGTAGCCATTTACCTCAAATAAAAGTGTCAAATCCTATCTTATCGAACTTTATAGTTTTCATCCATTATCTCTTTAGATCATACTTCCATCAAGAGTGGATCTCAAGCCCAGAATGGTAAAACGTTAAGAATTCATGAACTACCTCCTTCACCTATATATTTACTGTCATCCATAAGAAAGGGGTTGGATTTTGGAGAGTGATTCTACCCTTATATTGTTAATGTGAGAGATATACTTCCATGCATTAGCATGATTAGAGGTGCACTTTGTGATAAGGAAAGGAAAAGTCAACATGGAGGAGCTCTTCTACAATATCGACTCCTATATTTGGTTGTAAATCACTCCATTTCTATTAATGCAAATGTTTTATTGTTTTCCTATATCTGATGTTATGGTTTCATATATTTTAATACCATGTTGATCTATTAATTAAAGTGATTGCATGATACTACATAGATTATGTGGATTGTGGGCTTATGTTATCTGACTATGAAAGGTTCAAATTATAGCCATAAAATCTTGCATTGGAGCATTCAAGCCAATGAAGGATCAGAGCATACGAAAAATTCCAAGTAAGCTTCATCCCATTATGTATTTACTTTAAGGAAAAAATTACTCCCTTTGTCTCTGTATTGTTCTAGGTCAATCCATAGGGCCTAGGGAAGACACTTTTGTCCGCAGTCGTGAATTCCACATAGCAAAAGTGGTTTCTGTCAAGTCTATAGAGGGAGATTGTTGACATTACAGCTAATGTGTTGTCCTCAATGGAAACCTACTTGATAAATATGTTAACATTGTGATATCATGATGATTTTGTAGTCTGTAATAGGGGATACATATGATATGGACTGAGAAATCTCAGTATAGAGATAGATGGATGTTGAATATGAATTTTGGGAAAGTATATGTGGATCCTATGCAAAAGGGTTGCGTACATAAGAAAAGTCATGTACATTATCTACACCATGGTAACTTGAATACTAGGGATCTTTACTATGGTATCAGCCCATAGTAATGGGTGCGTCAATAATTATTTTATCCCGTCAAATAATACCAACAACATTAATAATGGTTAGGCCTAAGATATTGGCAAAGGAAAAATCTATATAAGGAGATGGAGATCAACGTGTCAGGTGAGAAAGTTATGGGTTATTAATGTGTAATCAAATTGGAAACATGTATGCGCAAAGGAGGATGGAAAAGGATCAAATATGATAGATCTAAAATAAGAGTGAAGAGTAATGAATATTCTTGCTTGATGCGTTTGTGATATATGTGTTGTGGTTGTAGCAAAAGTATGATTCAATGATTTCAGATATGTATGTTGGTTTTTCTCTGAAAGTTTGTGTACATACATGAATTTTCCTCTAAATAGTTGTGTATATATTCTGCAAAGTCTTTTCAATGTGTTGAGAATCTATATGTGGGTGTTATGCATAGTTGTTGTGTACATACGTTGATATTTTTTATGGAAGTCACATATATCTTCTAGGGTCTTTTAGTATGGATTGTTAATGGAATTTGATCAGTTATGTTATGTTTTCTTTTATATTTCAATGATGTCTCTATCATGATAATATACACTACTGGTTGGGTTTAGTTGGTTATGGAATGAAATTTTGATTAGTAAAGATGCTACTGTATTTTGATCTGTAATTGGCTCAGTAATCTGTGATTGACTCATATTTGGTTCAATGGTTGTTTCAGTATTACAAT
>APFE031089011.1:231024-244960 GCA_000404065.3 Pinus taeda | reverse complement strand
GCCTCAAAACGGCTCCAGAAGTTCAGGACCCGAAAAAACTGCTAAAAATAGTAAATTGTGCTACAATTACGGAAACTGAAAAACTGAAAGAGACAGTTGCGGGGGTCGAAATGGGATAGGTGGTGGCCACCAACATCCACCTGGATACAAGCAGGTCAACCAAATAGTTGGAAGTGGATAACACACCCTGCGGATACTGATAATTATCGATGATTGCATGCAGATTTTGTGGCACGATTTAAGAAATTTAATAATTTGATGATTTGATGCAGATTTTGTGAAGCTATTAATTAGGAAATATATAGATCTTGAATCTTCAATTGCACCTTAACCTCTGCATCAATCAAATGTATGATTTCAGGGGAAACAATAATGAGGACTTAGTGGAAATGTTTATCTCTGTTTCACCAATTCTGTTACGAATCCATAAATCTTTATGGTATAGTTTGAATTCCAACTTTTCATTGCACATATGGAGTTAAATATCCTCCAGATCAGTCATCAGACAGTCAAGTTCCATGCAGTTTTGTGTTTGATCAGTTTTTTGCTAGTTTTAAGGCCCGCTAAAAATCCTATGATGCATTGTTTTGGTTTACCTTGGTGGGGCTTCATGAACAGAGGCCTCCTCATCTTAATCCATTCATTTTTGGTTTTTTTAGCAATGAAAGTAAATATATAATATATTTAAAAAAAAGGGCAATGAATGTTAACTTTCATGACAGATTATGAAATTCGAAGATCTCGGGTTTGTTCCTAAATGTCCAAGGATGGTGAAATACCTATCCACACTTGAATTTGACATCTACAAGTGGCTAGTCAATGTTGGTCAAACTCATCTATTTTAGCAGAAAGTCCAGAATTAAGGAGCAGATTTGCTATTTTTGAGATCTTGCATGCCATAAATCATTTTTCCCAGCAAGAGTCATTATCCATTCCTTACAATCCCCATACTCTTCATTACATTTTCATCAATGTTAACCCACCAACAAAAGCAACGAAGATCACTTACAAGCTTTTTGTTCCACTTCACATATTCATTATCAGTTTCCTTTTTCCTACCCCTGTAAATAAAACCTTTCTTCCATACACCATTAAGTCCATAGTCCTTGAGTCTAAATATTTTTCTAAAAACACCTTGAAGCTTGCATGCCTTAAGGGCATGCTATCATTCAGATAAACAAGGGAACACATCAATGTCCCTCATTCGTCGGATCTTCTAAGTATTCGACAACAAAAAATTCATTCATACTTAGAAAGATGTGTTCGAGGCATCTTGACTCTCATCCACATTAAAGATGTGAGCTCTCATGTTGACTAGTGGCATCCATCAATGGCGACTAAGTTAACAATTTCATGTTATGTTTGACACCGAAACATTTATCAAATGACAATAATTGTGCCAAAGAGAATTGAAGACCTGAAAGAAAACCAATCATTTTGTAGCAGAGGAAGCAGATTTACTTTTCAGTTTTTTATGTAAATGACTTGAGGACAAGTCAATAAATAATGCTGGGGGGCAGGTGTAAATTCTAAATTTTGTATACTTTCCAAGACTTATACATTTTCAGCCGCATTCAATAGTAGAGTCCATACATTCAATAAAAGATCCAGCAGCAGATGCAACAACAATAAAATATGCATTTTTTTGACTCCATCCACAATTTTCACAACAAAGTAGAGAAGCCTACGATCATAACTTTGCAGCCACATATGCACAAATCTCATTCATTTTTGAAAGGGTAAGTTGAGGTATGATATTTTCTAATTTTTAACCATTGAATTCCTTGAAAGCTAGAATGATAATTTTTCGAAAAAAACTTTCTTTCCTCATTTCACACAACTGCCAAAACCATCAATTTGGGGGGAGGATATATTTACATTCATACTTTGCCACATTCATATTTATCCATATTCATATATCACATTCTAAAACCCGCATACTTTACAAATATATTTACTATTACAACATCATGAGCATATAAATGGCTTTGTAAAAAGTATTTAAAAGTTAATTGGATGTTAACAAAATGATGGTTGTTACGCAAGAAACAACCATGATGCATTCCAGCAAAAATACTTTGCAATAAAAATCACATTATCAATATGCAAAGATCATACATTAAAATTGAATGCAACAAACAAAATATGGTTGAAACACAAGAACCAACCAAGCTGCAATTCATCAAAAACACTTTGAAAAAGTTAAGTAAATGATATCATGTAGAGTTTAATCCAAAGCTCAAGTATCAAAAAGTAATGTAATAGATTGCATGAGGACATGCAATACCTTCAGTTTGGGGGTATGTTGGGCCGAAGAACTATCCTAAAAATACATCCACTTTCACTCCATTCACAGATTTTCTCGCCTCTATTCCACCACCATGTCATCACATCCACTTCACTTTCATCATTGTATGGGTTACCTTTGTGTTTTTTGAAACATCATTAATTCTTAGTATTTTTAAGTGAATTTGTGGTTAGCAGTTAGAAAATAATATGCTTATACTTATACCTAACAATTGGAATGAGTTTGTTGACATGTGTAGGTACAAAGGAAGCTTCTAAGGCACCCTTATGTGGCACTCAATGTTCAAATTGGAATTTGAGAAGATCATGAACCTCATGGATAAGATCATGGACCTCATGGAGAAGATCATGGAGGATAGGGTTATGTGTCACCATTGGTTGAGAGATGTGTGGATTTGAAGAGGGAATAGTGGATCATCATTATGAGTTTGTTATCATAACTTTTGTATAAACAAGAGCGTTATCTCCTACATTTGTAAATTTGAAATTTAGAATTTAGAATTGAGAAGTTAGAATTTAGAACCTTAGGATCATAGAAGTTGTAATGAGAAGTTAGAATTTGGAATCATTGTAATGGATATTTTAGAGCCTCTTGGGATGTAGAACTTGTAATTGCAATTTGCAATTGATGATAAATAAAATGGAGCTTATTTGATATTCTACATTTGGCTTCTCTTTTGATGTGCTTATGAATCCTTGGAAGGGCTCCCATTTTCTAGCAAGTACACTTTTGTTTTGGTAAGCTTTCATTTTATGTTTCTTTGTAAATTTCATTAGGTTCATATGTTTGAGATATTAACGAATGACCTTTCATAAAAAAGTATTAATGTTTCTTTCAATGAATCTGATTTGTTATTTAATGTTTAATTTCATTAGTTTAAATAGTTTGTTGATTAAGATGATTAGAAATATTAATGAACAGTCTTCTGTAAGGGAGCTTTAATATTTCTTACAATTGTCACAATGTGTTTAGATTTCATTTTGTTAAATGGCTAAATAGGTGTTGGAGATCCTAATGAATGGCATCCTGTAAGGGAGCTTTGGCATTTCTTCACCTAGCTTAGTTTAGTTTGTCTCTAAGTCCATATATATTGGATGATCCTCAAATTACTTACCTAGATTTATAGTAAATGAAACTCTAATTTGCATCTGCATTTTAGACCAAACACATGGTGAATCATGTTTATTTAAGGGTTTATAATATTTATCTTAAGGTTTATATTATTTCCTTGGGTTTAATATTTTTCCCTTTGGTTTACAATACCTTGGGTTTTTAGTATTTATCTTTTGCGTTTGTTATTCCCTTGGGTTTATAATAACAATCATGGCCAACCATGGTCAACTATGAACAGCCATATTTTATAAAATTAATCATGGTCAACCATAGTCCACCATCATATTGTGACAACGATTATCTCAATATGAAAATCAATCATTGTCAGCCATGGTCGAACATCACATTATGACAAAGATTGTCTCAATATGAAATTCAATCATGGTCAAGCATGGTTAACCATCGTCCATCATTGCATTGTGACAATATAAGGGTTTATTAAACTTTTTGGTTTAAGGATGGTTGAGCATGGTCCAACGTTTCATTATGACAAATATTTTCTCAGTATGAAAATGAACGATAGTCAACCATGGTGAACCATGTTTATTTAAGGGTCTAAAATGTTTATCTTAGGGCTTACAATATTCCCTTGGGTTTAATATTTTTCCCTTCACTTTATAATCGCTTTGGTCTTAGTATTTATCACTTTGGTTTATTATTCCCATGGGTTTATAATATCAATCATGGTAAACAATGGTCAATCATGGTCAACCATAGTCAACGATGGTAAATCAAGGTCGACAATGGCCAACCATTTCTTATAAAGTCAATCATGGTTGACCAGGATTGATATTATAAACTCAGGAACATAATAAAACGAAGGCATTAATACTGAAAACCCTAGGGATTATAAACCCAAGGGAATAATATTCCCTTGGGTTGATCATGATTAACCATGGTCAACCCAAGGAAATAATAAAGACAAGGGAATAATATTAAACCCTAGAAATATTAATGCTTGATTTTGTAATATTAATAACCTCGTTGTTTAATTTGTAATAATTTATAATTAATTATCTTAGTAAATACATTTATATCAATTAATTACTAATTATAATTAATTAATTAATAAATGTATTAAATTAAAGTAATAATAATTAATATAAATTAACCATATATTGATTTATATTACTTAACTTAATAAATATAAATTATATTATTATATGTTTATTATTATATCATTTTTTCTATTATATAATGAATATTATAAGTAATGTTAAATCTACATATGTTAAACTATAAATTTATGCTATCAACCATTTACTATATATATCTCTAAATAACAAATTTTTCAAATTAAATTTACACTCAACAACATAATGATCGCCATCATCTACTATCATCTAGGTGTAAATCTTACCTCCTTAATAAATCAAACTAACCCAAAACAATAAACAAAACTCTAAATGTTATAATCATGTATAACAGTGTCTACCTATTAAGCTTTTTACTTTTTCCATATCTATAAGCCAAGTGTAACTTATCCAGGTGAGCACATAACTCTAAAATAAAAAAATAATACTAAAATGAAACTAGGGTTAAGGGAACAAAAGACATTGAATATCGTTAAATTCAAAAAACATGCCCAAAAGAGGAGGCCATCTCTGTACCAAAATCATCTTCCCATTTCGCATTTTGAAATAAGGATTTTTTGTGAGTTAGGTATGATTAGGTTTTTTAATTTAATGAGAGATAATTAGTAATTGCACCAAATGTTGTAAAGGAAATGCTCTAAAGCATCAATTGGAGAAGAATCGTGGCATATAAAAATTCATTATGAAGATCCTTAATTTGTCATTAATTCGTTCTCTTGGATCCAAAATCACTGCATATTAGTCCTCTTGGATCCGTCGGAGAAGAATCGTGACATATAAAAATCCATTATGTAGGTGCATAATTTGTCATTAATTCGTCCTCTTGGATCTGAAATCACTACATATTAGTCCTCTTGGATGTGAAATCACTACATATTTTGAGAGCTCTTGAGGTGATATCAACCTCTTTCCCTTTTGCATTGAGAGCTTTGAAGGTGATATCAACCTCTTTCCCATTTGCAAGCTAATATACCACTAGATTTGCCTCCCTTCATCAGATGGTTGGATGATTGATAAGGCATAACACTCAAATGCTTAAGACAAAAACTTGCAAACCTAAAATGCACAAGAATATTAACTCCAAAAATATTTGTATCTTATGCTTCTTGAGAAAGTCAACTTTAACTAAGAAACAATATAAATTCATAGTGCTCAAGATTAATCATGCCTTTATTATCCAACAACTAACTATTAAGACTAGCTATACTTGTCAAATGTGGCACATCATTTCGTCATTATTTTAGCGAAATGACCCCACCTTCTGAACAAGGGGCAAGAAGGAAGTTGGCTTTGGTGCCCAACAAGATATGTCGTAGTCTAAGCTATATATCTAGTAGTGTGTCTTCCTCCAACAACTATTGAAAATCCAAAATTTTATCAGGTGTGTGGGAAATGTGAACTTCCACTTCCACAATAGGAGGCAATGATGGCAAGGCAAATCTAAATGACAATAACATTAAACACATTGTCGAGCTTGAGAACCTGCTTGAGAATAGTACAGGGAATATGCTTGAGATGCTTGAGTTTACAATGTCATTTCACAAACAACTTTAAAAATATAATAAATAACAAGTCATTATTTGACTATGCTTGAGACGCTTGATTTTATGATGCCATTTCACAAACAGCTTTAAAAATATAATAAATAACAAGTTATTTTAAATATATAATAAATAACATTTCTACCATTATACAAAATATTAAAAACATTTACTTACTAAAAATCATAATGAGAATAGTAGATGGTCTAAGTGACATGCATTCACACCAACCTGCCTGAGAATAGTACAAGGACTATGCTCTATGCTTGAGAGGCTTGAGTTTATGTTGTCATTTCACTAACAAGTTTAAATAATAAATAAAAAGTCCCTATTACGAGAAAAAATTACTATTATACTTAAATTACTTAAAATATATTATTACTAATCATAAAATAAAATATCAAAATTTTTATTAAAATATTAATGAAGTAAAACTTTTATGAAAAATTATTGGATGATTTATGTAAAATAAACTTCAAAATAATTTTCTTGATTTATATTCATAATTAGTTTTTTTTAATACAAAGTTCTTTTGAAAATATATATTAATGATTTTTATTTTTTTTTTTTAAACAAAATTTATCTTTCATTGGTATTCCTTTGCACATATAAAATTTCTTCTATATTACTAAGATATTAAAATTTATATTACTACAATCATAAAATAAAATATCAAAATTATTGATATTAATAGAAGTAAAATTTTTATGAAAAAATTCTAATGTTATACTAAAATATTAAATATATACTTAGGTAAAATCTAAAATAAATATCAAAAATTTTATTATATTTAAATAGCAAGTAAACTTTTTATTGAAAAAATTAGGATTATTACATCCAATAAACTTCAAAATAATTATTCTTGATCTAGTACTCATAAGAGTTAGGTTTTTTTTTAATACAAAATCTTTTCAAAAATATATATAATGAAAATTACTTCTTTTTTTTAACAAAATTTATTTTTCAATTTGGTAATTCGTTGCACATATCGACTATCACTTTTGTCTCCTGAACACTATTTAGAAAAACAAACAAATTTAAAAGCATAATAAATAACAAGTCATTATTTGCCAAAAATTATACTATTATACTAAATATTAAAAATATTTTCTTACTAAAAATCATAAAATAAAATATCAAAAAATTATAATAATATTTTAAAATAAGGTAGATTTTATGCAAAATTGGATTTTATTATATTTCATTCATAGTTTCTACACCTTTCTCAACTTTAAATGCAAGTAATGTCCTTTAAACTAACACACTGCATTAACATTTATTACGGATTTTCGATAAACAAGTAAGATTAAAATAACATTTTATAAAACAAATTTTTATTTTGGCCAATTTTGTAATTCCTACACATACTCAACCACTCACTCTTGTCTTAAAGACTATTTAAAAAAACAAACAACTTTAAAAATTTAATTAAAAAAAAAAGTCATTTATTTGCTAGAAAATTCTATTTTTATAACTAAATATTAAAAAATATTTATTTTTCTAAAAATCATAAAGATTAAATATCAAAATAATTAATAAATTTTTAAATAGAAATAATTTTTAATGAAAAAATTAGAATTATTATATTCGTATTCACACATTTCATTTTTCTCAAATTAAAAATGAAGTAATATTCCTTTAATTAACACTCATTTTCTGAACAAAAGAATTCACTTTTATTAGATAGACTGTAATTATTTAAACATATACAACAATTAAAATAAAAAAATGATGTAAACCCTTTTCTATTTTGACTTAAACTTTACAGAGTTAGATTTTTTTATCTCCCATCAAAATTTTAAAGTTTATCTCCAATAATATGCCTCGGATAGGGTTTTTCATGTGTTCATCTCCATCTTCCCCATTTTGGGCAATCTAGACATCAGACATAGTTTGTCCAGTTCTGGTGCCTACAATGGCTTCTTACCTTTTCCCTTTCTCGGAATGTAGCGAGACGTACATCTGAAAACCTGCGTGCCACCCTGGTCGGATGTCCAGAGAAACCATCATAATATAAATGTTCTCCTTCTAGCATAAAAAGATGGGCAACAGGCAGTTCGCGGAGCTGTGCAACGCCCTGAGGAATGTGGATTTACCGTTACCGCCGGGACCCATTAAACCCACCACCGTCCCCTTCTCGACAGAAGGCTCCGCTGCTCCTCCGATTTCCTCAGATTTTTGACACTCCTTTTTCCAGTATATCTGCCACAAAACTGACTCCAGTATGTTTTTTTTCCAGATTTCTGCTCTCCCTCTTTCCATATTAAGACATTTAAATCAAATCGTTAGTTAGTATTAAAACGAGTTTTGAGAACTTAAATTTTAAGTTAATTATTACTAACTATTAACTCATTATTAATTTAAAATTATTACTAATTATTCACCATTATTATTTAATGGTTGTTTTTTGTTCAATCATCTAATATTAAATTTAAAAATCTGAATGTGCATAATGGTGCAAGGTGGCACCGAGGGGAGTTGATTTCAAAGAGAAACGCCTTACTACGTAATTACTATATAACCTTATTATTGAATTATGCAATCATTTTTATAATAATAAATGAATTGGAAAATATATATATATATATATATATAATAATATATATATATATATTAAAAATATTATTTAAAATAAATATTTATTTCAGTTTTAACTTAGGCATAAATTATAGTGTTACTCATAACATACTCTATAATATTGTGAAAATTTATGTTATGAAAATTAATTTTCTTGATTTTAGATTGATTAGTTAGTATCTTTTTCTTAATTTACAAATAATTGAAACACAAAGTACACACTGTTCACACAATTGAACATAATATTTACTTTGGGAAATCTAATAAAAGAGAAAGATTAGTTAAAAGGTCGAGCATTTGCTCTTCTAACTTTTCTTGATTTATACAAAATTACATATAAAAATTACATATAAGTGAATGAGAAGTCACTATAGAGTTACTTTTTGACATTGTGACCTAAAATAAGTTTCTATGTTATTCTACACTTTGATACACTTTGAGAATTTTTACTTTGACGTTTGAAATGTACCAAAGTGTAGAATAACATTGTGAGGCAATGTCAAAATGTAACTAGAATTCTCATTCATTTAAATGTATTTTATTTTAAATCAAGGAGAGAAGAGTCTAGGTCCCACCTTTTAGCTAATTTTTCTCTTTTGTTGGCTTTCTGAGAGTAAATATTGTGTTCATATGTGTGAATGGTGTGTAAGTGTCTATGTCCTTTCCTTTATGTATTACAATTATTTTGTAAATTCAATAAAAACTAGTAACTAATTAATCTACAATCTAAAGAAAACTAATTATCATATTATACTGAAATTTAGAATATTAATAATAGAGTATGTTACTAGGAACCATTGTAATGAAATGTAGATAAAAATGAATACATTAAATTTCTTTTTCTAAATAAATACTAATTCTATTAAGATTAGAAAAGTATAGTACAATCAAGCTTGCATGCAAGCGAAGTAGAAAAACAAGGGAGCCGAAGGTGAAAGGCTATCCACCTCGCTCCATAGAGACAAACTAGGAAAGGGCCATAGGAAACACGGGAATATAAAAAGCTAGAACTAAGCAGAGAGATCTGCCCTGAGAGGGCAGTTACTGCCACAACATTTTTTGCCTTTTGTCTTGCATACTTTGACCCATCCAGAGGAGTTTGGCTGAGCCGTAACAAGCTGAAGGTTATTCTTCCCTCGCCACAGAATATCCTTATCAGAGTCCGAGGACGAAGATAAATGAGAACGTTTCTGAGAGATCTGAGGGGAGGAGGGGTCTGTCAGACCGACCGAGGGAGCATCCAGTGGAATCTCAAGATTTTGCCCATCTGCTACAATTTCCTCCTCATCCGAACTAGAAGAATTTGTATCGTCCATAGGAGGGGGAGACACACATGGATTCCATCTTTTGGACTTGGGTTTGCGATTCAGATTCTTCTTTTTGTCGAGGAAATCGGTACAAGAACTTTGGAGTTGCCCCGTTTGATGACAATGGTGGCAGCAGAAGGCTGTATTCTCATAATCCAATGTCTGAGTCCAGTGGAAATCTCTAAACTTGAGATTAATCTGATCTGGCAATCCTTTGCTAATATCTATTTTTGCACAAATTATGTCGTAGGTGTAGAGCCCATTTTCCTTTCGAGAAGAATCTATAGCCAGGTAGCAGCCTAAAGTGTCTGCAATGGTTAAGAAGACAAAGATATGCCATAGATGCGCCGGAAGATTCAGGAGCCTGACACAAATGGGAATCTTGGTGATGATAGTTGTAGAAGGGTCGAAATCTGGAAACCAGGGGGTGAGAAAAAGCCTAGCCGAGCCCCAGAACCAAGGGCCTCCCCTTAAGGCCTTCTGGTAATCTTCATTTAAGTCAAAAGCCACAATGAAGAATCCTTTTGAACATAAGTAGATCTCACTTTTTTTGGTCTAATTGGTATGGATCCATTGGTATAGATTTGATGTACGAGGCCATAGCCCATTAAATCTGCATATGAGTGTGGATTCTGCAAAAAGCTGATAGCGATCGTCAATCCCAGGATGAGAGAGATTGATGGAAGGAATTTCCTCTCATTTGTCTACCAAAAATGGCTTTGGAGCCCCAGATGGATGGGCTGCTTTCACAGAGGACTGTGGCTGGGCAGCATCTTTGTAGACTACATCTTTATAAGAGAAATAAGGGCCAGAGGAGGTCTGCCTAAAGGAACCACCTCTTAAACGAAAGGTAGCCACAATAGAAGCGTCCTTATGAATGTTGTAAGAGGAGAGAGGAAGGGGATTCATAAGTTTCTTACCCTTGTATATCAATCTGAGGTAAGAGGAGGGGATCCCCAGCCGACATTCGAGTCTTTGCAAAAGATCCTGCATGAGATCTGTTGTGCGTTCCCATTGCATTGTCAATTGCCCGAGAGATTGACTTGGATCTGGAATGCATGTGTTTCTTCAGGTAGATCTGGCATATAGGGGGCGTTATCCATAAATCCATCTGCTTTGTTAATAGTATGAATCTGCGGTAGGAAAAATTGGGTATTCGAGATCATGGCCGCTACATCCATCTTCCATTCGTTGGCATGAACTCCCGCCTATTCAATAGAGTGCTAAAGTGCCTCAGGCAGCATAGTCCCTAATCTCCCCCTCATTGACTGAATGAGCTAGTGTGCCTCTCTTGCGTCCTCTACGTCAGGCTGATCTGTTCGGTTACCCTGATGCGGGAGGAGAAGGCATCCAAGCATCGATCTTCTGTGGGGGGTTCCTGCGCGGCCGTCATCCCTGGTGTGCACTGCAGCGGCGGCATGGAAACCTAGAGCAACAACCCTTAAGAATCGCAAAAGGAATAAGTTGTCACGAGCCAAGATCCAACCCAGTTCCTCGTCACTCATGTCATTCCAAATATGGAGGTGCTCATACCATTGTCGAATCTTACTACCCTGCACTATCATATCTGCAACTAGGTTCTTGAAGGGAGGACGACTAGCTCTGTCAACGAGTATGTGAGGGAGCTCATCTTTGATTGTTTCATATTTGCCAAGTTGGGGTTTTCCGAAATGCAGAGGACCGAGCGAAACCACCTGCGGCACATAAGCTACTTCCAACTTTTGATTCGGCAGACATTCCACTACACTGGAGACGTGTTGGGTGACTGTTGCAACTTCACCCTCTGCCTTTTCGGATTGCATTGATGAGGGATCTATCCTATGCGTGTCCATGGTGCGGCAACTGCAAAACCCTAATCGCTCACTTCTCGATGAGTTTAAATTAATCAAATGAATACATTAAATTAAAAAAAAATAGACATTTTTTAATATAAATTTGTATGTTGTTAAAATACAACTACTAATTTTTTTTCTTGCTCAACAACAATTATAAAGAACAATTATATGCTAAAGAATGGAACCACTTCTCATAATGACTCATTAGCCATTTAAGATTAAGATACACTCAATTGATGATAAGGTTTTGCACCTTTTATAAAAAAATTTGAAAAATCCACATGTGACTAGCCCCACACAATTGAATAATAGCAATGAGGTAAGTAAATTTGTGAAAAACCTTATTTTGGTGTTTGAAATGTACGAAAATGTAAAATAACATCTAAAAACATATGGCTATAAAGTACTAATTGTGCGAGCACACAAAAAAATGTTATTTAATGCTTTAAAAAAATCATTTGATACTTTAAACGGGTTGTAACAGCTGCAACTAAAATGAGCCTTACAAATATATTTGTAAGCCAATACCGCCCTTTTTTAAGGTGTATAATATCAAAATAAATAACGAATTATGTATTACTTTAATTTAAATAAAAACCACATCCTTATCAAGGAAATGGTTTATCCTTTATCTTCCTTTATAAAAATTGAATATCAAGGAAAGGGTCTATCCTTTATCTGCCTTAAAGTAATCACAGATGCAGCTTCCTTTTGAGAGGTGTTATCCAAAGTGTCATGGATTTCGGAAGTGACAAGTTGAAAATGGAGTGTTGAGGAAGCTCCATACGCAACTTAGGGTTATAACTAATAGATAGGTCGGCTATGAAAGCTCTTGAAAAATCTCCACCCGTGCAGCAATTACTCATCATCAAATCCTCCTTTCCTCTTGCAAACTATTATTTTTTACATAAAGCCTCCTAATCAGGGATAACCTTGACTTGGACACGTATGATACTGAATGGGGTATTCAAATTCGATTAAAGTGGTTTGGCTGTTTTTTTAATCTTAAATTGTAATATAAATTGAAGAGACAATTGAGTGCATGCAAAACTAAAACTATGAGCATCAATCAATGTATAATTAATTTTATTTTAACGAAGAGATGACGGTCACCGTAGTGGGTTTTGATGACGTCAATTATAATTTTAATTTAAAAGACGATTGAGAGCATAAAGGTATTATGATGAGCAGGAAGTGTTTAGACAGAATTAAATATTAGTTAAATAAATTTTATTGTAGCCATGTAAGACAGAGAATACCTAAAATACGGCATCTTCTCCGAACCGACTCCAGTATTCTATGGGTGAAACGTTGATTCCCACAATTCCTTGAATCTTACGATAAGATGTGACGTTGATTTCCACTAATTCCCGACAATTATGATAAAGATGGGTAGGTAGTAGCCGCCTCTTTCGCATCTGCTTCACTGTTGCTTCCGAATAAATAACTGAAAGCCTTCCCTTTCGCGTCTGGTCGTGTCCTCGTATTTAAACACTAAATTAATGTGCGGCGTCCTTCCGGTTTCTTATTAAACTGATTCCACTCCACTAACATTAAGCAAGGCTTATATCCTGGGCCACTGAGCCATTAACGTTGGGTGCTAGTATATGCGATTGGTTGGATTATGGTAAGTGCAAGGCTTATATCCTGGGCCACTAAGCCATTAACGTGGGGTGGTAGTATATGCCATTGGTTGAATTATGGTAAGTATATGCTATTTGTTGGATTATAGCCAATACAGTGAAACGTGATACCCGAAAGGAGAGGTTGTGGGAGCCAGGGAGGGTGTTTGCCGAAAGCAGTGGCCTGCAGCTGGTGAGTGGCAGAATTTGAGTGAGTGGCAGAATGTGAGATCCATGGTGATAGCGCTGGGAGGATATTGGCGCTTCTTCCTTCTGTGTTTACAGCCGCTTCTTTATCATTCTGTTCCCTGCAACAATGACGGGTTCATCTCTCTATCGCTTTCTCTCTTCTCCATGGATTGCTACGAGCGCCTCGGCAGAAACAAACACTGTCTCGTCAACGATGAACCTTTCATAGCCGTTGTGTTGTACAGGATTTGATGGTTTAGAGTGTTCACAAAGCTCCTGTGATTTTGCATTCTCATCCGTTTTTTCTTCCCTTCTTCCTTTTCTGATATTTAAAAGTGTACAGACATTAA
>APFE031089011.1:187765-230661 GCA_000404065.3 Pinus taeda | reverse complement strand
TAGAGTATCTACACTTCCTTAAATTTTAATATTTTAATATTCAAATTCTAATATTTAAATTTATATGTAAAAAAGATAGCATGTCCTACTACTATTATTATAATAATAACTAGCATTTGCACCAAATGTTGCAAAGGAAACGGCGTAAGGCATAAATTGAAGAACACAAATACAACAAAAGAATACTTTGATAAAGAATAAAATTATATTGAACACTCAAATCAATGCCCCATTAACTCGAACCACTTAGTAGACATATCTATCAACATTAGGATTATACACAATGATCAAGAAATTTCCCATATACAAACAGCACCTTCCACAACAACCTTTTGTCACATCCACATTTTAAAAAATGCATTGGAAAGTGATTGGAATCTCCCATATTGCCTTTTTCATTATGCAAATAAATCTTCCACAGACAAAAATTTACAGCAAATTTGTTACAATGGGGATTATGTTTTATTTATTTCCTTTACAATCTATCACTTTTAAATTTTAGACATGGTTCTCTGGGTTTAGTTCGCAAATTATGTGATAAAAATGGGCTCATCATTTTCATTATACCTACACTTTTTTTCATTTTGTATGTATTTAACATTCACAAGCAATTGAATTTGCAACAAAAACAATCAAGAATAGCGGTTTTGTGAAAATTATTTATTATTTTTATTAGATTATTTTATAGAAAGTATGGCCAACAATTAGGTTACAAAAAGTATTCCCAACAATTATCTTTTCTCTCATAAAGTGAAATTTAATGCAATCATCATCTCCATCAAATAAATTGTCCGAAGGTGGAATTTGGCCGTAGTTGCCAATTTTAACACTTTTGATCTTTCAATAGTCTTAAGTTCCAAATTTCACTCCACTAAAACCTGAACCCTTAGTAATGATGAGAAAGTTTTAAATGGGGGACAAAACATAGTATGAATTCTATAGAGTTTGGAATGATCCCTCATTACATTTTAATTGGCATGGAAAGAACATTAAACTAAGGAGATAACTCCCTATACTTTCATAGAAAGGAGATAACTCCCTCTACTTTCATGGAATTGTTTTCAAAGTTTCAATTTTAATTTGAGAGCCACTCTTATAATCAATCACGTGCATTCTAAACTTTTCATTTAAACAAGACACAACTTTTCATTTCAACAAGGCAATTTATAATTTTCATTTAAAGAAGACACTTTATTGTTTTCAAAGTTTCAATTTTAATTTAAGAGCCACTCTTATAATCAATCACAAGCATTCTAAACTTTTCATTTAAACAAGACAATTTATACTTTTCATTTAAAAAAGACACTTTATACTTGAGGCAAGCTAATGAGGAACACCAAAAAGAATGCAAACACAAGGTTTGACAGAAAATCCATCTCAATGCCAAGCCACTCATTGGCTCCAACATTGTGGAGACTAGGTCTCATATATATATCAATCAACTCGAGATTTCTTTCCATGAATCGAAATTCCTGGTCAAAACTTCTAATGGTGGCTACTCGAGAGATTGATTCTCCAAAATGTTGTACAATTGGAGCTCTACAAACTCATGCCAGCTGAGCCAGTTCCCTAGCTAATGTTATGTAGTATTGCTGCATGCAAGGAAGGTCAGAGGAGTTACAAGAATTTTCTTATTACTATAAAAACCCAAAAGCATGGAAACAAAAAAATTACAGATAAATTGTTGTCATGATAGAGTCCTAATGCAACTTAATCTATTTGATAACATCCTTTTCAATCAAATTATGGGATCTACCTACAACAAACCTTGAAGTAGAAATCAATCTCTCTTATCGCCAATTTCAAATTTCTTAGATGTTTATGGACATGAATTTGCACTCTCACAACCAGCAATGTATATTATCCAGACTGAACAATGAATTGGAGAGTGCTACTGCAGAGCTTCATCATTCCATCAAAACATTAAAACTAATTAATTCAGCAAACCTACACTATGTAAAGGATAAGAGAAACATACTTGGAAAATATGTTTTCCTGTATGTGCATCCACAGCACTAAAAGGGTCATCAAAAATATAAATGTCTACATCTTGATATAAAGCACGGGAAATCTGTATTCTCTGTTTTTGTCCACCACTCAAATTTAACCCTCTTTCTCCAATGTCTGTCCCGTCCCCATAAGGAAAAAGTTCAAGATCTTTCTTCAATGCACAAGCATCAAGTACACTATTGTATCTAATAGTATCCATCTGCTTTCCAAAGAGAATAGTGTCTTTAATTTTCCCACTTGGTATCCAAGGAGACTGAGGGACATATGCTTTGGTAACACTTAAGCTAACAAGAAAGCAAAGGCTAAGAACTACATGCAAGTTTCTTAATCTTCTTGCCATGGTTTTTCAAGAAGGGTAGCTATGGTGCTGAATCGGGTGATTATGGGTATGTTGATGGTTATGAAGGGTAGCTGTGGTGCTGAATCAGGTGATTATGGGTATGCTGATGGTTATGAAGGGTAGTTGTGGTGCTGAATCAGGTGACTATGGGTATGCTAATGGTTATGAAGGTCAATTAAGTGGAATCTATGGTTAATATGGAGCATGGTTATGCTTACTTTCATTTGTAAGCATAGATAGTTCGATTGTAAGTGTAAATGGTTGGATAGATGCTGTGAAATGTTCATTCCACAAATAAAATCAATGGTACTACACAGGGGTTTACTACATCTTCCAGAATACTGTCCGTTGAAAACCCCTTTATGAAATAGCATACCTTTTCTAGTTGTTCATGTCTGTTGTTCATTCTCGAAGATGAACAGCTGCATCTTCGAGAATATTGTCTGTTGAAAACCCCTTTATGAAATAACATACCTTTTCTATTTTATCAGCCGGGGAAAATATCCCAAAATGATAATGAACAACTATTTACCCAAAACTCTAACTGAATACATTTTGAAAATTTACAACTCAGTTAATCACCATACCTTCCCAAATAGATATATTGTACCGGGATGAGCTCCATAAGCTTCCTCATATGCATCAACAAGGTAAAAAAGAAAAGCTCCATCTCACTCCAATGGTAGATCATTCACATCTTCAGAAGTTGAATGCTCATCTGTCTCTTCAAGTTTGGCCATTTTTTCATCTCCACCCTGCCACACAGCTTGCTAGTAGGCAGTTGCTTTGCCAGATGAATTTTCGCAGCAAATTAGAGCATTCAATACACATTTATCCTTATCATCCTTCTCAGCTTTTGCTTTCAACTCACCATGAGCTGAAATTGCTTCACAATTGTCAGATGGCATAACCTTGGGCTTTAAGCTATTTTCCTTGCAGCTTGGATCTTCGGTAATATCAACTGAGCATTGAAAAGAAGCACATTGATCCTCTATTACTGACTTGGAACTTTAGGAATTTGTTGTTTCAGACGGTGCATATTCATGTGCAGTTTCAACCGTGGGAAGCTCCTACCTGCTTTCCAAATTAATACATGGTTCCCGAGAAACTTCACTCACCTCAAATTCTGGCAAGCTTGAACAAAAAGCTTGAGGAGATCTCTGAATACTATGAACAAAAGCATTCCCTAATGCTGCTGCACTCTTTGTGCCTAAAATCATAGAAAAACACCTACCACATCAGTTAGCAATACCACTAATAATAAGAATTGGAACTAGACAAACCAGAACAATTGCATATAAAAGAAGGTTTCAGAAAACAAGTCATAATCAAGTATGACAAAAGATCTCGTTCGCGAGACAAGATCAATATACAACATTCTTGGGTTTTACCTTGATTTTTGCATGAAAATGCAATTTTCTTAAAACGGGTAATGGTTTATACAATTTTAACATCCATGCCCCGAACAATAATCTATGTTTTCATTTTTAGTAAATTATTTTCCCAAAGACCTGTGCCATTGACTAATTAGTAGAATTTCAAAACTTCTTTCAATCAGTCCACCTTTAGCGTTGCAATCTTAAAAGCAATCGAGGTTGTGTTCAGTGACTAGTCATTTTTTTATTTAAACCGTGTATTACAATTTCTGTAACAACTTTAGCTTTCCAGCAATCGTTGAATGCAAACTGTAGCCAGAAATTTCAGAACGGTGAATCCCAGTACTTGTAAATAAAATCATGTTTACAACCATGTTTCCTGGTGTTCATGAAAAATCTTAGCTTCCAGATTATATTCAACAACAAACATCATCAGATTTGCATGATCTCACAAATGCCAACAACAAAAAAACATAACAGAAGGTACTTTCCAGCTAAAGCTGACTACAAAACATCCATTATAAATCTATGAAACCATTATTTACAATGCCAGTTATAAAATTTAAATAGTGTGATAAATAAACATCTACATTGTGCTTGCACCTTTCCAAAATTTGCCAATAACTTAATTTCATTTTCGGGTGAGGAATTTTCACACTGTGAAGGCCATAATAATTGTAAATAGCCCTATATTGGTAAACCAGCATGTACCAGCAATTGATTCCTTAAGGCAGTTAAAAATAAAAAATAAAATAAAATAAAATTAACCATACACTGGCAAACCTAACATTCAGAAAGTTAGCAATACCTAAATCTTCAATGGAAAATAATAAATTTTCATATTTTAACCTTACTAGTATATCATTATTTGAGAAGCTGAATATCTCCCTGCAGAATCCAGATTACAAATAAATAGATTCTATTAAAGCTCAAAAAATAAAGCAATGCAGAATGACCGAGTTGAAATTCAGGGCTTCAGTTATTCTAATAACTTTTATTTGTACCTTGTAGCGATGGTAGTGATCGGCCTTTAGCGTTGCAATCTTAAAAGCAACCGAGGTTGTGTTCAGTAACTAGTCATTTTTTTATTTAAACCGTGTATTACAATTTCTGTAACAATTTTAGCTTTCCAGCAATCGTTGAAGGCAAACTGTAGCCAGAAATTTCAGACCGGTGAATCCGAGTACTTGTAAAAATAATCATGTTTACAGCCATGTTTCCTGGTTTTCATGAAAAGTCTTAGTTTCCAGATTATCTTCAAGAGCAAACATCATCATATTTGCATGATCTCACAAATGCCAACAAAAAAAACATAACAGAAGGTACTTTCCGGCTAAACCTGACTACAAAACATCCATTATAAATCTATGAAACCATTATTTACAATGCCGGTTATAAAATTTAAATAGTCTGATAAATAAACATCTACATTGTGCTTCTACCTTTCCAAAATTTGCCAATAACTTAATTTCATTTTAGGGTGAGGAATTTTCACACTGTGAAGGCCATAATAATTGTAAATAACCCTATATTGGTAAACCAGCATGTACCAGCAACCGATTCCTTCAGTCAGTTAAAAGTAAAAAATAAAATAAAATAAAATTAACCCTACGCTCGCAAACCTAACATTCAGAAAGTTAGCAATACCTAAATCTTCAATGGCAAATAATAAATTTTCATATTTTAACCCTACATTACCAGTATATCATTATTTGAGAAGCTGAATATCTCCCTGCAGAATCCAGATTACAAATAAATAAATTCTATTAAAGCTCAAAAAATAAAGCAACTCAGAATGACTGAGTTGAAATTCAGGGCTTCAGTTATTCTAATAACTTTTATTTGTACCTTGTAGTGGTGGTAGTGATCCAATGCAACATCACCATTCGTTCCATCGACAATTTTACCTGCATTAACATTCAATAAATAAATAAAACATCAAGATGAAAGAATGTGATACTAATGATGCTGCAGTTCTATGGATTAACCTTTAATGTTGGAGATGGACAGGCTGGGTTGGGTAGACGATTGGCTAGGTAGACGATGGGGTGCGCTGCGCTGGGTTTCACTGTTTTTTAATGAATTTTTGGACGGCAGAGAATTGTTGAATCATCTAACAATAGATCTAATGCTTAAGATTAGGACAGGTAGACATTTAGGGGAGTTCATTTCAGAGGGAAACGCCTTACGGCGTAATAATAATAATTATTATTATTATTAAAAAGACATAGAAAATTATTATTTCTTGCTTTGGTCTAAGCTTGTGTTTTAATCAAATATTTTACACAATGCTTTAAAGTTTTATGTTAATAATTTAATTTTATTGTATTATCTAAAAAAAGTTGTCCTTTGTATGCTTTTTTCTTAATTTTCATAACTCACTCATCACTCAATTAAATATTTTGCAAAATACTCTAAACCTTTATACTAGCACATTCACATCAAGAACATGATTGATATAAATGGATAAGCATCATCATCCACCATAAAGCCATTAATTAACATATGAAATGTGGAAAATGATGATGATGGACATATATCAACCACCTTATTAATGTGGTTGTGCTAGTTGTCCACTGGTGTGCATGGTGCAAATTACTAGACCGTGTTTGATTATGATTGACATTATATAGCTATGGTTAAAATTGTTGAGCCACTGGTGTGCATGGTGCAAATTACTAGACCGTGTTTGATTATGATTGACATTATATAACTATGGTTAAAATTGTTGAGGAGGCTTCAGCATGGTTGACAATGGTTAGCCATGTTTTCCAAGTGTTGTTAATGGTTGATGATGAGTAAAAATTATTGAATACGCTTGACAAGGTTGATCATGGTTCACCTTCAAGAAGCAAGCATCACGATGGTTGAGCATGGTTAATTAAGGTTGATTAGGGTTGACCTCGGATGACCATTAATGTAACAATGTATTTATATTACAATAATATTGAGCATTGTTACATTAATATTTGTCAACCAAGTTTGATCATGGTTGATGTTATGTTAGTGTTAATGTTACACTATTGTTTACACTAATGTCACATTAATGATCGAAGAGGGTTATCAAGGTTGACCATGAATCACCATGGTCATCCATTAATGTAACAAAGTATTTATGTTACATTTTTTGAATAAGGTTGACCATGGTTCAACTTTGTGACCGTGTTTGCAAATAATTCAGCTTGTTTGACCACGTTTGAAAGTGGTTTATTATTATTAAATAGGGACAAGTTATGGTTGACCATCAAAATGGTAGTCCATGTTGACCATATTGAATGTTCTAGGTTTGACAATGGCTGGCCAAGTTGTCTATGGCTACATATAGTTCAATGTGGTTGTGCATGGGTGAAAATGGTTGACCATGGATGAACAACATTTACTATAGTTGAATGTTGACACCATGTTTGACCAAAGGGGCCTCCACCAATCACACCTATGTATTAGTTCAGGAATTCATGCAATATTCAAGAATTCCCTAATCTCACTTGATCTTCATAATAACCTCACAAAATCCTTTTGTTGAATGCCCACCTAATACAACTTTTAAAAAAAAGTAACCCCCATTTTTAATAAATATCCTCTATCTTCATTGAATAGTCATTTGTATACCCTCAAATACATATAATTTCTGCTACTCCACATCCATTCCCTAATACCTACAATATATTGACTCTATTTTTCACAATTTTAAAATCCTCATTTATGAATGAAGGTGGTAAGATATTGGTTAAGAAGGTGAATTTCTCCTGCTTTGACCATCGTTGAGGTTGCTCGACCATTTTTCTCCACAAATGATGTGATTTTACCATGGTTAACTATGGTTAACATATAGTGGACTATGGATAAAAATTATAGACCAGAGTTTCTAGCATTTACCTATACATGATTTTGCTCAACCATAGTTCACCATGATGCCCATGTTGACCATGGTTGACCATGATTAACAATTGTCAAAGTTGACCATTTATACCAATTATTGACTATGCTTTGGTCATGTTTGACCTTGGTCGAACATGGTTGGCCATATTGACCATGTTGGCCATGGTTAACCTTGATTTTTATGACTAAAATATCTCAACGACATATGACCATGGTTTACTCTGATTAAACTTATTCAAATAATGGAGCATCATTGTTGACATAGTTTAAAAGAATGACTAACCATGGCTTTCAATTGTTCTTTTCATTGAATTGGAACACTATTTTCTTGTTCAATTGCAATGACAATTGATGTTCATCATATGATGATGTTGTTTCTTGTGTGTTACATTATGACAAATTTATTGTTGATCACCATGTTTAACCATGTTCAACCATTCATGATCATGTTCCAAATGAATGAATGTGGTTGACCGTGGTTTCTAATGGTCATCTTTAGGTGGTCATATTGGCAATGGTAGTATGGTTTTCTATAGTCGACCATTGCAAAGAAGGTTGAATCTAGATGTCTATGGTTGGCTATGGAAGTCTTTGGTTGACTTGGAGTGACCATGGTTTAACATGGTTGATTATGGTTGACCATGGTTGAATACAATTCACCATGTTCAACAAAAATAAGTAAGACTTGTCATGCTAAAACATGGTCACCATTTTTGACAATTGTTCTGAGCTTGTTAAACCACGATTAAATATTTTTCACCATGTTTGATGAAAGTGAGCAAGGATTTTGATGATAAAACATGCTCACTATGTTTAGCGATGGTAGAGATTTCTAGACCATGCTTGAAAATGGCTAGCATATAATTGCTTGAGGGTTTAGATAGGCTTGTTAGAAATGTATAAATCAATGTGGTCATCCATGATTTCAGATCATGCCTATGTGGAATATGGATGACCATGTTCCTTTATGTTAAGAATGTTAACCATGTAAACCATGATGTCAACATTAAACTAAAGTCGTCTATGAGATAGTATCACTAAATATGATTGTGCATTGTTGAAGATGTTTCCTATGATTGAATGTGGTTTCCCATTGTTGACTGTGTTAAGCATCATTAAAAATGATAGATAATGGTTACCCATGTATGAATATAGTTGATCGTATTAACCATGGTAGGCTATGGTTGACCATAAATAACTATGGTTAGCCATTTTGAACATAGTTTAACATGGTTGACCATGGCTTGAGAATGGTTGACAATGATTGACTATGAGTAGCCATCTTAAACATGGTTGAACATGATGATGATGTTGACCATGTTTTGACAATAGTTGAGTATGATTAACCATGATTTCAATATGGTTCACCATGGTTTAACTATGATTTATTTATGGTTGACCATTGTTTGACAGTGGTTACCATTTTGGATTTGGTGTTTTATGGTTTAACGATGGTTTGAATATGGTTAAACATAGTTTACTATGGTTGATTTTGGTTGAAAATTGATTAACTATGTTTTCCTCGGTTATCGAAGGACCTTTGTAGTCAACTTTACTTAACTATGGTTAATTTACTAGTTGAACATGGCTTAAATATGGTTGTCCATGGTTTATCTTCAGTTCATTATGGTTGGCAATGGTTTTATTATGGTTGACTATGGTTCGATTATTGTTTTGGTTGTAGCTGACCATGCTTTAGCTATGGTTCATGATGGTTGACGATTACTTCCAATGGTTAACTATGATTGGACATGGCTAACCATCGACTCAATATGGTTAACCATGGTTTTAGGATATTTAACCATGGTTGAATATGCTTGACTATAGTTTGACATGGTTTGGATACTGCCTGATTCGAGTTAGCCATGATTTTTCATGGTTGACCATGGTTTCAGTATACTTTCCATTTTGATGATGGTTAACAATGGTTTGACTAAGGCTTTCTATGGTTTCACTATGCTCGGGCATGTTTTTATTATATTTCAACTAGGGTTGACCATTGTTTAACTATAATTAATTGTGGTTTAACTATGGTTAATGATGGTTGATCATCATTCCACTCTAGAGGACCATGATTGAAAATGGTTGAACATTGTTAAGGATAATCACACTGTGGATGAACATGATTTTATTAGGCTTAACCATGGTTTGACTATAGTTACCATTTTTATGATGGTTGATGGTGGTTGACCATGGTTTCAATGTGGCTTGACCATGGGTTATAATAGGAGACCATGGGATATTCAATTTTGTTTGACCATGGTTTACTATAATTGTTGATGGTTTGAATATCGTGTTAATATGGTCGACCATGGTTTGATTACGATGGATCATTTTTTGACAATGGTTAACCATGATTTAACTATGGTTAATTATGGTTAAACATGGTCAACCATAATTTTGTTATGGTTGACCATGGCAGACTATTGTTTACTATAATTAACCATGGTTTGGATATGGCATGGCTATGGTTGAGCATGGTTTGACTTTGGTTACCAATTTAGTGATGGTTGATGATGGTTAGGCTTGGTTTGACTATGGTTGACTATAGCTTGAACATAGGTGAGTCTAGGAGACCATGATAGTCCATGTTGAGAATGGGTGTCCATGTTGTACATGGATGTCTATGGTTTATTATGCTTTACCATGGTTTTACTATGTTGTCTATGTTTCTCAATGGATGGTCATGTTGTCCACATATAACAATATCACTAATTAAAAAAATTAATTTAATAAACAATAAGCATTGCGACATCATTTCTTTTTCATCATATTATGATGATATTTATTGTTCATCACACCCTAACATTATTGGTTATCAATCATATTGTAATGAAATTTATTATTCATCAAGTTTCAACAAAATTTATTATTTGACACATTACTGTGTTTTTTGTTTGTTTGTTAAAAACACATATGATAGTGAATAACATATTAAGATACGCATGACTTAAATTTCATATTCACAAGATATACATTTATAATACATTCTTGTAACCCCTTTGTCTTCATATACCAAGTGGTCTCTTGGATTGTGGTAACTATTCACATTCCACACGAACCCTTAGAGGATAAGGTGTCCATCATTCCCTCTCTTAATACAAAGGGGTATATATGAGTCCAAGAAGAGAGTTCTAATACAAAAGTAAAACAATGAATTACAATAATGGGCTAATTATGCTCAATGAAATGATTGCATAGGGTGGGAGAACTTGAGGTCTCAACCAGTGGCATTTTAAGGATGACCACCAACACTAGAACACTTAATGTATTTCTCGAATCTCTTCCAAGTCTGGCAAGAGGTTGAAGTCTTCTGCTAGAGGAATTGATCCTTAATACTTTGAATAGGGAGACCTTCAACCTAGAAAAAAAGAGGTCTTCAACTTTTGGTGGTTTAAGGAAGGACACAAACCAAAGGAACAGTTAGTGTGATTCTCTTGTAGCAGCTATAATGACCCTCCAAAAAATTTTCTTAGCTTCGTTTTGGAGCCTTCCTACCATCCATCCTCAGCAGCATGTCTTGCACTGTCAATCACATTAGATTTAATTGTTTCATAGAGTCTTGTCAGCGTATCCATGTAAGCTTCCTCCACCTCGTTCAGAGGTTTCTTTCCAGACTTAGTGTCAGTTGTTGGTTGAGTAGCTCAATTTGGGAATTGTACAATTCTAGAGGGAAACCAATCTTCCCTCCAGAAATTGCGCAAACCCAGTTGGACACCCAGATGGGTTCCATAATTGCACAATTTCTCTTGAAACTCTTCCTCTAAAAAATTATGTAATTCATCCTAGGATAGTTTCTCAACACAGAAATTATGTAATTCTTTGTAGCAGGCACTTGTTGCTCCCATAAATTGTGTAATCCCTCTGGGATAGCTAGCCTAGCAACAGGAAGAAATTCCACAAATCTGGCTCAAACAACTTGCTAGGCTCAAAATTTGTGCAATGCAGTCAGACTGCCTTCCTTGAGAAAATTGCAAGGTCTGACCCAGGGAAGATGCTTAGCCCAGAAATTGTGCAATCCTAGGAGACAGTCACCTGTTCCTCCCATAAATTGTACAATCCCTTTGCAATAGCCACCTCTTCTCAGCGTAGTTGACCAAGTACAAATTATTTTCATGCATGGACTGCTTTTCCCAAGGCAGCATACACGACACCCTTTGATTCAGGGATCTATTTTTAGCAGCTAGAGGTCACATGCAAGGATCATTTCAGAAACTGCTCGCGAGGTGTCGCCTTCCTAAATTTGTGGCATGCCTGTCAAAACATTGATTTTATAAAAACTAATCAACCAGACACTGTAGAGTTCATTCCTCACATCGACCTTGTGGCTTTGACATCCCTCATTGCATCTAGTAGTCGTCGGCACATTCAACACAATTTTTTTGGAGTAAGCCCATTTTCCATGTATTGCATTGGATTTCTGTCACTTTTTGTGTTTCTCTTTGTGTGAGTGTTGTCTTCTTGATTTCAATGCACACTTGATGTCATTCTGATGTATGTTAGCTTGTAGAAGCACAATTTTAGTTTTCATTCACATCTCACTATTGTCACATGCATGACACTATTTTGCACGAACGGTCACTGTTTTGGCGACTCGCTTCACGCACATGCATTCTTTCCCATTTTTTGAATACTAGGCTTGTTGTTTTCATGTATGATCATTCACTCTTGTTTCCACTCATCTAATCATGCATTCAGACTTCTCATGTTTTCAGTCTCTTGTCGACGAACCTCGGCTACGTTGGCTCGAACTATGCCTTGCCCGACTAGGACTGGGAATTTCTGGAAGCGAAGGCTCTACCTTCCCTACAGAGATTGTGCAAGTCTAGCCCAACACTGACCTCTAGGCTTTGATTGCCCAATTCTTCGAGGTAGTGTCCTGCTGGCCCCAGAAACTACACAATGCAGTTTTCTAGTTGAATGTCACTGTTGACTCGAATTGTGCATTGTGCAGTTTCAGTCCTCAGCAGGCCATGTTGGACTATGCATTCTACAGTTCTAGCAATCAGTTAGCCTCCTGATAGCCTGGACTATCCCTTGCATAGTTTTCGTAGTCAATCTCCTGACCTCTCGGTGGAAATCGCACAACCTTCACGATCAGTCACACAGGTATGTTGCACGTTAGTTCTCAATTTTGTTTTGGTTTTCAAATCACATATCTCTTGCCATGAGTGTTTCTATGTCTCTAGGCATAATAGTTACTTTTCTGTCTCTCTGTAGCACAAGTACAATGGCCTTCAGGAGAATTGAGTCAAAGGACATTATTGAGAGCACAACGGGATTGCATCCAAGCAACTGTCTATGAGCTTGCCTACCTGTGTAGCCATCAAGTTGGTCGTAGACAAGGACATCAAGACAAGATGGTAGCAACATCACAATGATCAGTAGCAGAAGGAAACACAACTACTTGTGGCGAGTGCAAGAGGAAGTTTGTCGATATCATAGAGGTGGAGCAAAGCTGCAAGTTCAAAGCAGATCCACTCATTGTCCAAGTAGTTTTGGATATTGAGAATATGAGGTGATGGCGCGACATGAGAATTGTGCGAAGGAAGAGAGAGAAATAGAGAAGGAGTTGCATGTGTTGAAGAAGCAACTCAAGGAAGAATAGGAGCTACATAGACGAGAGAATGAGCTACAATAGGGATAGGGGCAATAGGAGGAACGACATGCTTAGACATATGAAACTCCACCCACACAAGTTATAGATCCATCCTAGTAGCTGGCACGGAGCAGACAAGGTGAACAGTGATGTTCGTTGCATGTAAGGGAATTCACCAGCATGCATGTCATTTCGAACACACGTGCAATCCCACCCATTTGGTACATTCACCGAGGAAAAGACAAGAAGCAAGTCCGACAAGAGCCGAACATGTACTTTGAAAAGCTGATGTGCATGGTCACCAACACACACTTGCATGAAAACAAACACTATGCATAAGTATGTTGTTGGTCCAGCCACACTCAAGATGATGATGCACTTACTATCAAATGAATTAGACAGAGAGGCCATACCAGTGTACCTAGATGCGACACAGACAAGAGTTCACTTTCAGCAGGATGTCACCATTTAGCGCGCGGACACCATCACGAATGATTAAGCTTGGCATCAATTTTCCACCATCGACCATCACAAGGATGTCAAAGGGTTTTTCCCACCACAACAGTCTGAGTCTTAATGATCTCTTGCATGGCTTGCTCAAGCCATTTTATCTCACATGGGTACATGTGTAGATTGTATGTAACATCTTTTCAAGTGGAAGTTCAAGTGTCAATATTTGGCTGTAATAGCCATAGAGTAGTTGAAGAATCATGAGGATAGATGAACAATGACAAAGGGGAATGTCAAGGTCATGCCACCCTTTTCTATGAACAAAACCTCATAACTCATTGTAAAGGGTTTTGGTGAGCCAAGCTCCCAACAGGATTATCTTAGAGAAATATTGGATAGTATTGTAACGATTCTTCACTTCTCCACTACGCACAACTAGTATATCTCTTTAGAGGAGCAGGTGGTAGTGACTATAACATTTCGGTGTGGAACCTAGTGGTTGGTCATGGTTGTATTATATGACAGGAACATACACTTCTTAATATAACAGAGCCAATATGTTGCATGCATATGTCATATTCTATTTCAACTATCCATTTACTATAAATGATATATGTATATGTTTTCTTATGCATGCATGTGTATCTATTCTTTTATATATGTATGTATGGATCTTACTAAAGTGTGTTGTTTATTTAACCATCACTTTGGGTTTCTAGCTAATTTGCCTTCCATGTTGTGATGCATCTTTGCTCGTGTGTTGCCTTCTCAATTTTGTGCTATCACAGCTTTCATAGGGGCACACTCATCTCACCCTCTGTGTGTTAGAACCTCTCATGCACCTTCCTTGACTTACTGCATATGTCACACCCTTGTTACCAACAAGGACATCTTACTTGCCTCTGTGTGAAAATGTGGTCAAGGTGATACCATATGATCCACTGTTGGGACTCCTACAAAAAATGGTCTAAGGTCTAATTGGGACTTCTTACAGGGGAGATACCTTGACATGTTGGTGGGTCCAACAACGTCAACATTTTGTCACTAGGAGGGACAAATGACAAGCTAAGTCATCCCATCTATTTTAAATCTCTGCACATCTATCATGACTAACTACAGAGTTTCTCTTTTGGAGTGTATGTCTTATTGAAATGACTTTGAAAGGTCAGAAGAGCTATCAGATAACTTGTCACATAAAACATACAATGGTGGAGGCTACATAGCCTTGGTTAGGCACGCAGTTGATGTTATAGGCTCATGTGAAAGACATGGAATATTTGAAGAATACATGACCTACATGATGTTCGTCTACATGCTTCGAGGGCACCCAATGCACTGGTGTTCCACACTTCCTGAAAAAATATATTCATTCTCTTTTTGATCTGATCGCAAAGATTGACCATGCTTTCAATCACTTTAACCGTAAAGCAGTCGATAAAGAAATTATGAAATTAAGAAAAGCACCTAATGAATCCATGGAAGAGTTTCACATATGCTTTTGTAATATTGCATACTAATTTCCTGAAGATGAAATTGATTGGGAATTTCTCAATGGAATATTTGAGTATCTTCTTTACATATCTGAAAATCCACAATTCATGAAATATTTTAGATCCCGCTCAACATACCTCGATGATGGAGCTGCGCAATCACAGGTAGACGCAGTTGTTGTCACAAGTGACTGTCTTCTTTCACCTCATCAAATAGCTCCACCACTGTGGACTGATGTGGGAGATCACGCACACACATCTATTGAATTGTCACATCCTCCCACCCCACATTCTCTTGATATCTGCGCAGATTTGGCTTGCAAGATTGTTGGTTGTCATGTGGATTTGTTCCATCAAACTCTGTCCCAACATTCTATTGTTCCTATGAATTGTGCTATCTTATGTTCTTTCATTATGGACTCTTCACCTATTCTGAACGAGGATCATGCTATTGAGGAAGTTGGTGTTTTGCATCCAACCTGCACCATCATTCATGATGACTATGTGCGGGAATGTAAAGAAGAACCCACAGTGAACGATGACTCCATTCCATCTGCACCTCACCTACTCTATCCTGACATCTCTTGTGATTCTCCAACTGCAGATTTCCCATGTGAAAACTTATTTTTGCATGTTTCTACATCTGATCATTTACATGACACATTGGATTTCAGTGTTTCATTACATTGTAGAGACGACACATGTTCCTCTGAAAATATGTCTAATTTTTCATCTATCATTTCTAAAAACATATAGGGTGAACATCCTTACTTCTCATCTACCCCTCTACACGATTCATCAAATCATGAGGATTCTTAAAAACATCCTAAATTTTCTTATCTTGGTTGTCGTGATCTATCTACTTCTTCATCTAATCGTGATGTTGATTCAATTGTTATTAATATGTCTACAACAATGGTCTATGATGGTCTATCTTTCGTTGAAGTTGAAATCCCACAGACTATCGAGGAACCTTAGCCTGAGCTGATAGTTATGTTATGCCCTCGTGTCCTAACAATGGTTTCGCTTCTAATCAGGAAATTGTTGAAACGTGTAAGGCTCCTCATCACTCTCTACTTTGCATTGATGATCAACCAAACACCCAAATTTTGCTTCCTCCACTCGAGCTATATGATCCCACCCCTCATGCACTACAGGAATCTTACACATCAAGCATACTTGCATAATGCAAGTGATCTACCTTTCTCACATTTTCTTTCATGTCACAGTCAAGAGAATGCATACACTCAACATCTGCACACAGTGTATCATAGCACGATGGCAAGTCCGCAGAGTGCATGTCATGTGCTTTCACTTCTCTTTTGTGGATGCACTTAAGCTCAGAGTGTGTTCGTCTTCATCATTATATCTTTCATGCTTGCTTGTTTGCACAACTGCGAGGTTTTTAAGCAATGACTTCACCAACATGGGTTGGAAAATTAGTGGTTGCACTGGAAATATCACTTCATGTCATCATGCCCATGCATTGTTAGCTTAGGAGTAGGAGTAGTGTTCGCTTTTGAGTTTTTTGCTTGCATGCATGTTTGCTTCTTTCTTCATGTGTTTGCTTGCTTGCTTGTTTGTTTTCTTACTGTTTTTGTCAACACATTTTCTTCTACTTCTTTCTTTTATTTTTGGTTTTTTTTCTTGTTTATGTCCATAGATTAGTTTCTCATGGACCCTACATGACTCTTGAAACAAGTTGGGTAAAGTACTAGAGGACTTTTACAACTACCAACATTTGGCTATCTGTTGTCTTCTCCCTTATGTAAGAACTTTTTACGTTCACTCCATGATACGTTTATGGAAAATATGTATTGTTCAAAGTGAACCTTGGTGAAAAACCAATGCTTTCAGGCTAAATAGTGTCACCTACTATAGTCGGTTGTTTTTGGGTTAATCCTTGTCAGCTCAATCAAGTAGATTAAGGTGTGGGGGGAACCTTAGAAAGCATGTCAGAGGTATATATAAACTACTTCTCTAAAGGAAAAACCTCTTCTACTCTCAATAAGTCTGGATCCCTCTTCCACCTCTAAAATGAATAATTGTGATGCACTGTTACGAAAATGCAAATGAAAAAAAAAAAGTAAATGTGAAATTTTTTTGATAAAACGAAAAATGAATAAAGCGAAAGAAGAGAAAGGCTTCCTATGTAGGGAGGTGATTCAAGTAACTCTGTCGGGGTACTAACCAGGCTAACTAGTAGTGAAGCAATGCTTGTGTTCCTGCATGACTCTGTTGGGGTACTTTCCAAGCCTGCTACTAGCAGAGCAACACCATAGATGAAACTAAAACTCTAACGACTATACTATTTGTGCACCAATATACCACTCATCCCCAATCAAAACAACTGTGTTGGCTTTCCTTGGAATGTGTTTCAACCAACCAAGAGCCTGGCAGATGCTACATCTTACAATCAATCAAGTGTGGGTACCAAGACGAATAAAGAACTCAGCAATACTTTCAGAGGTGTTCGACTTGCTTTTCATGAACAAGGTCCATTCAGAGAGTTGGAGTGTTGGAATTATGATGTATGTATTGTACTTGATGGCAACCCACTTGTTGCAGAAGAAGTCTCTTGTATATGGTAACTAGATGAATCTACACAAGAGATATCAGATGTGACAGAATGCATGATAGGAGTGTTTTCAAATGTTATGAAATGTAGGGCATCTTCAAGGAATTTGTTCAGAAAGAAACTCACTCAGATGATAGATCACAGTACTATAGGTTAACAACACAAATTTATAGATCAGACTACTCAGAATGAAGAAAGAGAGGTATACGCATGTTCATTATTGACCAAGCCGCATATACACACAGGTTCACTGTATACAAGCCGCATATATGTACACACACACTTTCACAAAAGGAAAAGTGTGTATACCTTGGAAAACTAAATGTTTGGTCCAAAGTATTTGGTCCATGGTATTGGTCCAAGGTATCGTGTCCAAGGCATTGACCCCAGTATTGGTCCAAGGTATTGGTCCTAAGTGGTTTTGGTCCATGGTATTGAGAAAGGCCTAAAACTATAAAAGGAGGAGAAGATCATTAGGCCATGTGTACAAGTATTGAATATCTGATATAGTGTGAGATCTAATATGCAGGTTATTGGCTTATGGTGTCGTGCTAGATCTAAACCGAGGAAGAACCTTAGCACTTGATGAAGGATAAGATCTAATGATGTATCAGGATCTTAAGGCTTGAAGTGAATTATATTTATGTGGTTTGATCATGTATCTGAATAACTGGCGCATGTTGTAGTCTGTAAAAATGATGATCTGGGTATGATTGAAGTCTGGAATAGTTGTTATATTTAAATCATCTTTTACAGATCTGTACACAGGTTCACTTCAGAAAAGAAGCGTATACACGCTGGTTTTGCATATCAAAACAACGTATACATCATACATTCGATTTTAAGTATAGGTAAAGTATCGAAGTAATTTCCATTTCTACCATTTCTTCCCATGTATTTTTTTCCCTCCATTTTCTACATGTGCCTCTACTTTCTCCCACGATAAAGAGATAGGTGTGGGACCATTCTCAACCTTAGCCATTAAAAAGAGATTAGGTAAATTGTAATAGATTACATTTCCTTTTCTATTAATTTGGAATATATTCTCTAGCAATACCACTTCTCTCAAGTAATGTGGATAGTGTTGGATTTCTGACTCTAATCCACCTCATTTTGTTGCTTTATGCCTTCAATTGACTTATTTCCAATGACATGGAATAAAACCCTACTTTAATTTAGTTTCGATACTATATATATCTTATCATATATATATATTCTTCTCTTTCTCCCTTAAACCAAACCGCCTTTGGTAAGTTAAAGAATTCTCTTTCCTCTTTATTTAAAATAATACCATTAAAGCCATGGTTCAACAAACATTTTGTAGATATAAAAAATTTTTTTAATTAATTTAAGATTTTAATTAATAATTTCTAGTATTTTATTTTTAATAATTATTTATTTTTGCACATTAAAGATTTTTTTAAATAGAAAATCCATACAAATTTGATATTAATTTAATTCTAATAATATGATAGTCTATTATGATCCTGAGAAATATAAAAATCCTTTCACATATTTGCAAAGGAAAAGGAAAACAATAGGGATGCGAAATTCTCACATAATAAAGAGTACCTTATACTTCTTGCAAAGGAAAACGACAAGGATGTAATATTCTCACATATTAAAGAGTAGTGGAAAACTTGTATTGTTACGGGAATTATGTTGAAATTTCCATATTCCTTAATGACTGCTCAAATAAACGAGATTCGCTTACGTAACAATACTTACGATAATTCTCACATATTAAAGAGAAATGAGGAACTTTACTTTACAGGATTTATAGAAATCTCTATATTCCTTACTAAAGTAAATTTTATTCGTTTATGTACTAGTATTAAGGGGAAGCACATGACAATCAATTATTTCTAATTATTCGAGCAACTTGAGGAGGAATGAAATTGACATTTTCTCCTGGATCATGCCTCATGTTCCCCACCTTAAAGCTAAATGTTAAACAGACTCAAGATAGAGTAGAATTATTATACACCAAAACTTAACTTAAAATGGAAGGCAGAATTATGGTACACCAAAATTCTGTGAGCATTAATCAATGGAAAAATACATGCTTTATTTTAAAAAAGGTAAATAATAATTTTGGATATACAATCTTTCATTTAACTAAATGCCACATTAGAAAACTAAGTAGTTGAGAGAATCTGTGACATCTAACAAAATCTCAACCATCTCCCGGAAACGAGTCTATAGAAAACCATATTTACTTAATTAAAACAAATAACCTCTAAATTTAAGACTATATACCTCAAACATATAAAAGTAAATAATATTCGTTTATTTACTGGTTTTAAGAAAAAGAAGGGGACGCTCGGGGGACGTTGAAAAGAGGAATAAAATTGAGCATTTGTGATGTTCCCGTCCTCAAAGTTAAAGTTTAAAGAGACTAATTTATGTGGTCCACGGGAAACGTTTTAGTCTGCAGTCATGTATGCTGTCAAAGATATATACAGCTTTGACAGAAATCGAACAAGATAAGTCATGTCTTCCTCTTATGTTATACACTTGTAGCCTGAGAGCACTTATTCTGCGACAAAGAATAAACAGTGGGCTTAATCTTTTCTGTAACTATACATAGAGCGCTTCGAAAAACTATTTGGATGGAAGGCTTAACCTAGGATCAAAGTTATGGCGAGGTGGGGAGCAGTAGTTAGGCAAATGCTTCTTAGAAAAACAGGGAAGGTAGCAACGTCCAGTGCGCGCCTTAAACCTCTTCGCGTATCTGCAACTCTGCGGAATAAGGATGAAGATGCATACATTCCCCATTTTGTGTCACTCGGGCCAAATCACTTTCGTAAACCTGACACAGATTCGCAGTTTGATGACTTGATGATGAACTCCAGCAACGAGGGCTACAAAGTGAAGTCGGCTGACACACTGTTGCAAAAACTCATGAACATCCAGACCAGCAGCAGGTTGAGCTTGGATGATATGGAACATGATATCGAAGTGATGCGGCCGCATATCGAGAGTTTGTATGACTGGTCTAATACGGATGACGAGTACCGTCAAGACCTCGCTCTTATGATGGCCGTGGATTCCTTCTTTATCCTGCAATTCTTATTTGGTCATGATCGCCGAGCCTATGGCATCCAAATAAAGAGCGACATTGTGAAGCTGGAGAATCAGATCCCGCTGTCTGTGCTGAAATTAGTTTTCGGAAAGGTGAAAATAGCATTACTGCATGCTGATCTCTATCGCGATATATGGCATGATGCATGTAGAGTAAATAGACTTCTGGTGGAGCAGTCCTATAATGAATTGTGTGCCTTCGACGTCAAACCAGATGATAAGCAAATTGATGCTGCAGTTGAAAGGGAGCCTCATTTGTTGGCTTGCATTCACGCAATCGTTTCGCGATTCCTGCACATCCAACGTGATGGGCAGGATGAAAGGGAGCTCCATTGCATTCCAAAGCCAACTTTGCCTCAGAAAATTTCCAACTTTCTCCAAGTGCGCGTTTTTGAGAAGATTTGCAGGATGTTTTTCTCGAGCTACAAACCAGGGGATTTTCCCATCAAAGGATACACCGCCGATGAACTGGCAAAGGCCGGGATTAAGTTCAAATCATTCTCCAAGCGCCCCAAATACATCTGGTTTGACAAATACTCGCAGATACTGTATCTTCCGCGGATGACTGTAACATCCCCTACGCAGACTGAAGTGTTCTTCAAGAACCTTCTAGCCCTGGAGTTCGATGATGCCGCCCGGGGCAACGAGGTGAGGCAATTCATTCAGCTGATGGACGCGCTTATCGACAATTCCCGCGACGTTCGCAGGCTGAGGAAGTGTCATGTCATTCGTCTGCGAAGTGCGTTATCTGACAAGGCATTAGCCAGGATCTGGGACACTATGTATAAACCATTCTCCGCTGGCCACCTCGAGCCTCCCGAGGATCTGAAACAAGCACTGGACCATGTGCTTACCTCCAAGTGTTGCATCATCAAATGCAGAATTGCGCTTATTGATAATTTCACAGATATTATAAGTTTTATTTTTCGAAGCCAGGGAATGCCGTAACTCTGCTGGTTGTGATTTTATTATGGCCATGCACATCTTACAGATCAGATTTTATAATGGCCATGGACATCTTAAATGTGTTGCACTAGGTTGTGGGGAAATTTCAAAAGCACTAAAATGAGGAATTTGTGATTGTGGGTGTTATGTTGTAAACTCTTTGTAATTTGATGGTCTGTAAGTATGGTCTGTACTTGTAGTTATAAGTAGACACAAATTGCAAATGTGATACAAATTTAATAGCAACTTTGTATGTTTTTGTTTTCTTTTTGGTAACCCATTGTACACAAATAGATGAGGTCCAATTGCCTATTGACTATCTATTTACTCTCCATAACCTGCAGGCTGCAATGACGAACATATATTTCCGCTCGGCGTTACAACAGGATTTTATTTGATTATAGTTGCTAACTACTTGTCATTACTATTTTTAATGCAGGACCATCTGTCCCGCACGTGTAATTAAACGTTTTAACTTTTTTTATAAGTTTCGCTTTTAAAAATCGTTACAATAATAGATTTGAGTTGTTAATGAGTTACCATAATAAATAATAAATGTGAGGTTGTTAATGAGTTTGTTTAAATTTTCATTAAGTTGTTGAATTAAATATTACAAAACTTTTTAATTTTGTATTTATTTATAATCTTATAGAAATTTATATTACCCAATTTTAATTACGCCTTAGGCGTTTCCTGTGGGAGAAATTTCCCGAGTGCACACCTGTCATCACTAGACATATAAAACAATTAAACTTCACGTCTGATGCTATGTTTATTTTATATAGCATGTGCTATATA
The DNA here is from genome assembly GCA_000404065.3 of Pinus taeda. Taxonomy (NCBI): domain Eukaryota; kingdom Viridiplantae; phylum Streptophyta; class Pinopsida; order Pinales; family Pinaceae; genus Pinus; species Pinus taeda. The sequence continues at coordinate 208,112 of APFE031089011.1, read as the reverse complement.
AATTAAATTGCTAACACGTTTTCCATGGTGTAAAAACAATAATAATTAAATAACTAAAAATATATAAATAAACATGTTTTATATAAATAAAATAATTAGTAAATATTCATAAGTATCAATCTCTTGTAAATATTAAAATATTTATAATATGATATATCTAGTCATAAACTAAAAAAAAATTAAAAAAAATCATAAAAATTGAATTAAATTATAACTTCCTCATTATTATTATTTATAAAAATAAGTAAAATGCGAGGGGTTATCTTTTGCTTTGTGGGATAATTGGAATCCACTTTTCCTTGGAGTTTAGGAAGAGCTTCAAATAATCAGGAGCCTATGGTATTCTCCATGGGCTCTCCTTATCCACGACCTGAGGGTTCTCATGTTTTCATCCATTACAATTTTTTGTGATTCAAAAATTGCAATTGATTGTATTTGGAAAGATTCTCCTCCAAGAGACCATAATCTTATCTCCTTTTATTGTCTAAGGCCCCTTTTGGATTAGTTTTCGAAATTTAATTTCTTTCACATCCTCTCACATAATAATCTTATAAAAAATTAGATGGAAAATAAAGTTATAACCATGGATCCTAGATCATCATTAATAAATGACCACCTCTCTCATTCTCCCATCCCATTAATTTTAAGGAGCATGGAAAATGTGGTTTTTTTAATTTCAAGGGTCAATATGAGGGATACAATATTAGTTAAAGGTGGAAGGTTAGTTGTCTCATCCCCGATCCCCTTGACATCCACATGTGTGGAATATGGAGATCCTCTAGGGTGGCCATGCTTCACGTTGCATGGGAAATTTAAACTAATGGATCATAGAGAATTGATTAAAAAAAATGAAACTTCTATTAATTCAACCCTAGCCCTACTCATACCAAATACATAACAGTGTGTCCCATTATATAGTGATGGGATCAATAGACTTGATAAACATGACAACCTCGATGATAAGAACCATGAGTAAACTACAACTCGCACACATTGGAAAACAATGACTTCTAGAACAACACCTTGTAACTCACATATATCTAAAACATTTCTCCATTATCTCCAAGTCTCCCCCTTAATGTAGAAATGGATTACTTACTACACCCAACTTTTCTCTACATAGCATAAACTTATGTTTTCCTAGAGGCTTAGTAAATATGTTTGATTGTGAGTGATTTCATAGACTCTAATGTTGGATTGAAGACCCACCATGTTTTTGGCCCACATGTGGAGGAGGTAGATTCTTCGACACCTCCTTTCTACATTTCTTTATTGATTCATGACTTCCTCTTGTATAATTGTATGTTTGATTCAGGAGCTTCACACAACCTTATGCCACCATCAATAATGAAATAGTTGAATCTTCAAGTTACTAAACCTTAGAGAGACCTATATTCTTTTGATTCAAATAAATTCAAGTGTCTAGGTGTCAATAAGGATATGGTGGTGTCATTAGCCAGGTCCCAGCTAGAAGCTTAGTAATGGATGTAGTAGTAGCGTATATCCCTGCCAGGTTTGTAATGTTGCTATCTACGTCATGGGGGGCTAAATTGGGGGGATTTGCATGAAGTTGGATTTTACTTATGCTATCATACCAGTTTTTGGTGGAGAGGAGAGAAGGTTGTACAGAGAAACAAGGTTTGTTAAAACAATCACAAAGAATGGAGCAAGTAATTCACCTGTGTATAGCCAAGAAAAATATGACTTTTCTTGTTTCATGTTGCACGAAAATGCAGAGTTGGCTGAAGATAATCAAAGGTAGCTTACTTCAACATGTGTAAATACAAAGCTGCAAACAGAAGGGGTATGGAAGTGCTTCTTTGATGGAGCCTATTCTAAGGAAGGAACATGTGTTGGTTTCCTATTAATTACACCTAGAGGTAACATGATCCCATTCTCTTTTAAATTGGAGTTTGAAGCAACTAACAATGTGGCAAAATATGAATCCTTAATCATTGCTCTTCAAACAACAAAACAAATGGGAGTTCAATCTATTTCTATTTTTGGAGATTCAAAATTGATTATAAAGAAAATTAAAAATCATTGTCAAATAAAACACCCTAGGCTTAGGGCATATAGAAATGAAGTTTGGGATTTACTTGAGAATTTCTTTAAGGCTTTCAACATACAGTTCATTCCAAGAGATCAAAATAGGTTAGTAGACTCCTTAGTTGTGGCAACTAGTACCTTTAGGCCTCCTATAAATCCAAGACTAAGATATGAGGTCGAAATGAGGCACAGGCCATCTGTTCCAGATAACATAAAACACTAGCAGGTTTTTGAGGATGATCAACATATTAAGGAATCCTTGACTATGATTGAAGACTTTCAAGGCACCGAAATTGATCAAGATGGAGATGAAGCAACAGAAGGTGCATAAATAAGTGATTTTAAAAATTCTATAGTTAATCAGAAAATTATTCAATTGAAAGATAATATTTTGCCAAGAGGACTTGTCCCTCTTGAAAGAATTTTTAATTCTAATGATGTAGCTATTAGTTTAGAGAAAGTTTCACAGGATGAGCAGATCCAGGATCACAATATTGGAACCCAGAAGGAGCCAAAGTTAGTCAAATTGTTTAAGGGAGTTCCATTTAATTATAAAGAGAGAGATATTGAGATTTTCAAGAAGTACACTGATGTTTTTGCTTGGTCTTATGAGGATCTCAAGGCATATGATGTGAGCACCATTCAACACAAGATTCCCCTGAAAGAAGGGATTAAACCATTTAAGAAGAAACTCAGGCAGATCAATCCTTTGTGTAGAAATTCTGCAAATTCTCTACAAATATTGCTCTAAGATCATGTAGAAAATCTGACTGTAGATTAACTCGATAATGAAATATAACCAAAGCAAAATACTATAACCTACTTCTATTATCGATTTGTGGAAGCTTAAAGATTGAGCTCAATCAGAGCTAAACAATATAATAAGAAGAAGAAGAATCAATGCACAATACACATGAAAATACTTTTGGGAAAGCCTTAGCTAAAAACCCCACTATCTGTATTATATTACAAGGTGGAAATACATAAGAATTATACAAAGCCTTAGGTCTCACAACTATCCAGCTCTCAGTACAATCCTCCTGGATGCTCATAGGCAATTAAAGCTTGTCACAAGCCTTCTCCTCTACCCTCCAAGCTCCTATTTCCTTGCGTAGTTCCTCGGGGATGATATCCTTCAACCAGTAGAACACTTCTCTCACACACTACTCTAACACACTGTCAGAACTGCGCAATCCTCAAGGAACCTTGCCTTGACTGCATGTATGAGTTTCCTTTATAGGAAAACACATGCAACTAATGGTACACTGTCCTTGACATTTAGCTCAACTAGGTCTTTCTCATAATAGACATGCTTGAGTTTCTGATAAGGGAATCTTTAGTTATCTGGAGTAAACTGGTTGAGTGCATGCATGCATCAATTGATTGATAATGCACAATTAGTTCTTCAAACAGTTTGGAACTAATTTAACTAGACTTAACTAAGTAAATTGAGCTAACTAATTACAACTCAAATATAACTCAATATTATCTCCTTAACTAAGGGATAATCTCCTTAATTTAAGGGATAACTCTTGCATGACTTTAGAATGACTTCTAACTTGAATTTCTCCAACTAATTTCTCCATAATGAATTAATTAATTATTTCCAAGCAGTTGGTGAGACTAAATTCGATTTTAATTCACAATTTTAATTCAAGGACAAATTAAAATTGGAATTTTTGGATTCTATTTTTATCATTTCTTGTTGCTATTGTCAACACTCCCTCTTAACTAGAAAGGAATTCAACTCAATCCCGATCGTGAACCTTTGGAATATTATGCATGCAACACTTCTCTCTAGTCTTGTTGTTCCAACAACTCCAGAAACAAAAAAAAACATCCAACCTGAATCAGTATGATGCATCTATCATCAAAGTCTCTGACTGTTATTTCCTCTGTCAACTGAAAACTCTGCGCTTCCGCTGATTCTGCCTTTCTGCACTATTGTCAAACCTTCTCTGTGCTCTTCAGTATTTGACTGCTCTAGCTTCTGTCACTTTGATCTCTGACTGCATCAATCCCACTAATTCCTCCCGCTACTATGTACTTTGGGCTCCCATAGCAAGGTATGATCCATGAGATAAAGACTCTCAATGGACCCTGCCCAATTTCAGCCTTCGTGGGACTATCACTTCACATCGCCCCACCTCACACTTGGAGGTATGGTTACATGTGATCCCTCTACCAACTTGGATTGAAATTCCCCCCCTAATGGAGGTATCTACATGAGTGGATCTCTTCACTCAGTCTCCTCTTTGCTTCTCCAATTGTGGCTCCTCCACAATTGTCTCAGATTTCTTCTAGGGCTACATGCTGAGAGGTAATTTACTCTCCCTCCCAACCACTAAGTCTCTAACATTTTTCTTGCTCCTCAAGGCTTTGCATGCATATTGAACCTCAAGAGAATACATGTTCTTAACCCGTGAATCGATTTGTTTCACCTATCTCATGGTGATGTGTCTAAGGAAAACCTTTCCTTATTGAAGACAACATCGTAGCCTTTGTCCTCCAACATTGTGACCGATACCAACTTCTTATTGAGTCTAGGCACATACTTCACATCTATCAAGGTGATAGGAGGTCCATGCTCCCTCTAAAAAGCAACCGTGCCCACTCGTGAAACACTATAATTTCCATAGTCACCCATATCTATGTGCATCTTGAGGTCTTTCTCCTCCAAGGTACTGAATAAACTTTTATCGCTAGTCAAGTGGAATGAGGCTCCACTATCAAGATACAAAACACAACCCATCATCGATGACACCATGCATGTGATGAGGGTAAATTCCATTTCAAATTGAGAGGCTAATGCCTCACCTTCTAATCCTATGGTCTGTAAGTATGGTCTGTACTTGTAGTTATAAGTAGACACAAATTGCAAATGTGATACAAATCTAATAGCAACTTTGTATGCTTTTGTTTTCTTTTTGGTAATCCATTGTAAACAAATAGATGAGGTCCAATTGCCTATTGACTATCTATTTACTCTCCATAACGTGAAGGCTGCAATGACGAACATATATTTCCGCTCGGCGTTACAACAGGATTTTATTTGATTATAGTTGCTAACTACTTGCCATTACTATTTTTAATACCGGACTATCTCTCCGGCACGTGTAGTTAAACGTTTTAATTTTTTTTTTTTTTTTTTATAAGTTCTGCTTTTAAAAATCGTAACAATAATAGATTTGAGTTGTTAATGAGTTACCATAATAAAGTGAGGTTGTTAATGAGTTTGTTTAAATTTTAATTAATTTGTTGAATTAAATATTACAAAACTTTTAAATTTTGTATTTATTTATAATCTTATAGAAATTTATATTACCCAATTTTAATTACGCCTTAAGGCGTTTCCTGTGGGAGCAATTTCCCGAGTGCACACCTGTCATCACTTTGTGTCGTTAGACCATTGGATTGTGCTCGTCCATTGATTTGATGATTTGATCAGTTGCACCGAATACGGGCGGTTGCTCCTCGCTCGATACTTGCTTGTTTTCATGGCAGTCGGCCGCGTTCGCCATAGATATGGGGTCATCAGTTGTAAGAATGGCATACAGTCCAGCCGTGCTTGAGGATGGCAGGATTAGATGTTGTGATTTTGACACAGAGCACATTTTGTTTTGTTATATTTTCCAGAAAAGAGAGTATCTGCACATTCATTATGAAGTAACTCAAAAGATATCAAGTTAGAATAAGATTAAATAACTAAAACATATAGATAAGCATGTGCTATATAAATTAAATTGCTAACCTGTTTTCCATTGTGGAAAAATAATAATAATTAAATAACTAAAAATATATAAATAAACATGTGTTATATAAATAAAAGAGTTAGTAAATATTTATAAGTATCAATCTCTTGTAAATATTAAAATATTTATAATATGATACATCTAGCTTAACTAAAAAAATAAAAAATTAATCATAAAAATTAATTAAATTATAACTTCCTCATTATTATTATTATTTATAAAAATAAGTAAAATGCCAAGCGTTATCTTTTGCCTTGTGGGATAATTGGAATCCACTTTTCCTTGGAGTTTAGAAAGAGCTTCAAATAATCAAGAGCCTATGGTATTCTCCATGGGCTCTCCTTATCCACGACCTGAGGGTTCTCATGTTCTCATCCATTACAATTATGGTATTCTCCATGGGCTCTCCTTATCCACGACCTGAGGATTCTCATGTTCTCATCCATTACAATTTTTTGTGATTCAAAAATTGCAATTGATTGTATTTGGAAAGATTCTCCTCCAAGAGATCATAATCTTATCTCCTTTTATTGTCTAAGGCCCCTTTTGGATTAGTTTTTCGAAATTTAATTTCTTTCACATCCTCTCACATAATAATCTTATCACAAATTAGATGGAAAATAAAGTTATAACCATGGATCCTAGATCATCATTAATAAATGACCACCTCTCTCATTCTCCCATCCCATTAATTTCAAGGAGCATGGAAAATGTGGTTTTTTTAATTTCAAGGTTCAATATGAGGGATACAATATTAGTTAAAGGTGGAAGGTTAGTTGTCTCATCCCCGATTCCCTTGACATCCATGTGTGTGGAATATGGAGATCCTCTAGGGTGGCCATGCTTCACGCTGCATGGGAAATTTAAACTAATGGATCATAGAGAATTGATAAAAAAAGTGAAACTTATATTAATTCAACCCTATCCCTACTCATACCAAATACATGACAATGTGTCCCATTATATAGTGATGGGATCAATAGACTTGATAAACATGACAACCTAGATGATAAGAACCATGAGTTAACTACAACTCGCACACATTGGAAAGCAATGAGTTCTAGAACAACACCTTGTAACTCACATAGATCTAAAGCATTTCTCCATTATCTCCAAGTCTCCCCCTTAATGTAGAAATGGATTACTTACTACACCCAACTTTTCTCTACATAGCATAAACTTATATTTTCCTAGAGGCTTAGTAAATATGTTTGATTGTGAGTGGTTTCATAGACTCTAATGTTGGATTGAAGACCCACCATGTTTTTGGCCCAGATGTGGAGGAGGTAGATTCTTCAACACCTCCTTTCTACATTTCTTGATTGATTCATGACTTCCTCTTGCATAATTGTATGTTTGATTCAGGAGCTTCACACAACCTTATGCCACTATCAGTAATAAAACAATTGAATCTTCAAGTTACTAAACCTTACAGAGGCCTATATTCTTTGATTCAAATAAAGTCAAGTGTCTAGGTGTCAATAACGATATGGTGGTGTCATTAGCCAGATCCCAGCTAGAAGCTTAGTAATGGATGTAGTAGTAGCATATATCCTTGCTAGGTTTGGAATGTTGTTATCTAGGTCATGGGGGGCTAAATTGGGGGGATTTGCATGAAGTTGGATTTTACTTATGCTATCATACCAGTTTTTAGTGGAGAGGAGAGAAGGTTGTATAGAGAAATAAGGTTTGTTAAAACAATCACAAAGAACAGAGCAAGTAATTCACTTGTGTATAGCTAAGAAAAATATGACTTTTCTTGTTTCATGCTGCACGAAAATGCAAAGTTGGCTGAAGATAATCAGAGGTAGCTCACTTCAGCATGTGTAAATACAGAGCTGCAAACAGAAGGGGTATGGAAGTGCTTCTTTGATGGAGCCTATTCTAAGGAAGGAACAGGTGTTGGTTTCCTATTAATTACACCTGGAGGTAACATGATCCCATTCTCTTTTAAATTGAAGTTTGAAGCAACTAATAATGTGGCAGAATATGAATCCTTAATCATTGCTCTTCAAACAACAAAACAAATGGGAGTTCAGTCTATTTCTGTTTTTGGAGATTCAAAATTGATTATAAAGCAAATTAAAAATCATTGTCAAATAAAACACCCTAGGCTTAGGGCATATAGAAATGAAGTTTGAGATTTAGTTGAGAATTTCTTTAAGGCTTTCAACATACAATTCATTCCAAGAGATCTAAATAGGTTAGCAGACGCCTTGGTTGTGGCGACCAGTACCTTTAGGCCTCATATAAATCCAAGACTAAGATATAAGGTTGAAATGAGGCACAGGCCATCTATTCCAGATAACATAAAACACTAATAGGTTTTTGAGGATGATTAGCATATTAAGGAATCCTTGACTATGATTGAAGACTTTCAAGCAACCAAAATTGATCAAGATGGAGATGAAGCAACATAAGGTGCAGAAGTAAGTGATTTTAAAAATTCTATAGTTAATAAGAAAATTATTCAATTGAAAGATAATATTCTGCCAAGAGGACTTGTCCCTCTTGAAAGAATTTTTAATTCTATTGATGTAGCTATTAGTTCAGAGAAAGTTTCACGGGATGAGCAGATCCAGGATCACAATATTGGAACCAAGAAGGAGCCTAAGTTAGTCAAATTATTTAAGGGAGTTCCATTTAATTATAAAGAGAGAGATATTGAGATTTTCAAGAAGTACACTGATGTTTTTGCTTGGTCTTATGAGGATCTCAAGGCATATGATGTGAGCACCATTCAACACAAGATTCGCCTAAAAGAAGGGATTAAACCATTTAAGAAGAAACTCAGGCAGATCAATCCTTTGTGTAGAAATTCTGCAAATTCTCTACAAATATTGCTCTAAGATCATGTAGAAAATATGATTGTAGATTAACTCGATAATGAAATATAACCAAAGCAAAATACTATAACCTACTTCTATTATCGATTTGTGGAAGCTTAAAGATTGAGCTCAGTCAGAGCTAAACAATATAACCAGAAGAAGAAGAATCAATGCACAATACACATGAAAATACTTTTGGGAAAGCCTTAGCTAAAAACCCCACTATCTGTATTATATTACAAGGTGGAAATACATAAGAATTATACAAAGCCTTAGCTCTCACAACTATCCAGCTCTCTGTACAATCCTCCTAGATGCTCATAGGCAATCAAAGCTTGTCACAAGCCTTCTCCTCTACCCTCCAAGCTCCTATTTCCTTGCGCAGTTCCTCGGGGATGATATCCTTCAACCAATAGAACACTGCTCTCACACACTACTCTAACACACTGTCAGAACTGCGCAATCCTCAAGGAACCTTGCCTTGACTGCATGTATGAGTTTCCTTTATAGAAAAACACATGCAACTAATGGTACACTGTCCTTGACATTTAGCTCAACTGGGTCTTTCTCATAATAGACATGCTTGAGTTTCTGATAAGGGAATCTTTAGTTATCTGGAGTACACTGGTTGAGTGCATGCATGTATCAATTGATTGATAACTCACAATTAGTTCTTCAAATAGTTTGGAACTAATTTAACTAGACTTAACTAAGTAAATTGAGCTAACTAATTACAACTCAAATATAACTCAATCTTATCTCCTTAACTAAGGGATAATATCCTTAATTTAAGGGATAACTCTTGCATGACTTTAGAAATACTTCTAACTTGAATTTGTCCAACTAATTAATCCATAATGAATTAATTAATTATTTCCAAGAAGTTGGTGAGACTAAATTCGATTTTAATTCAAGGACAAATTAAAATTGGAATTTCTGGATTCTATTTTTATCATTTCTTGTTGCTATTGTCAACACTCCCTCTTAACTAGAAAGGAATTCAACTCAATCCCGATCATGAACCTTCAGAATATTATGCATGAAACACTTCTCTCTAGTCTTGTTGTTCCAACAACTCCAGAAACAAAAAAAAAACATCCAACCTGAATCAGTATGATGCATCTATCATCAAAGTCTCTGACTGTTATTGCCTCTGTCAACTGAAAACTCTGCGCTTCTGATGACTCTGCCTTTCTGCACTATTGTCAAACCTTCTTTGTGCTCTTCAGTATCTGACTACTCTAGCCTCTGTCACTTTGATCTTTGACTGCATCGATCCCACTCTTTCCTCCCGCTACTATGTACTTTGGGCTCCAGTAGCAAGGTATGATCCATGAGATAAAACCTCTCAATGGACCATGCCCAATTTCAGCCTTCGTGGGACTATCACTTCACATCGCCCCACCTCACACCTGGAGGTATGGTTGCATGTGATCCCTCTACCCACTTGGATTGAAATTCCCCCCCTAATGGAGGTATCTGCATGAGTGGATCTCTTCACTCGGTCTCCTCTCTGCTTCTCCAATTGTGGCTCCTCCACAATTGTTTGAGATTTCTTCTAGGCTACATGCTAAGAGGCAATTTACTCTCCCTCTCAACCACCAAGTCTCTAACACTTGCCTTGCTCCTCAAGGCTTTGCATGCATCTTGAACCTCAAGAGAATATAGGTTCTTAACTCGTGAACTAATTTGTTTCACCTATCTCGTGGTGATGTGTCTAAGGAAAACCTTTCCCTTACTGAAGACAACATCGTAGCCTTTGTCCTCAAACATTGTGACCGATACCAAGTTCTTATTGAGTCCAGGCACATACTTCACATCTATCAAGGTGATAGGAGGTCCATGCTCCCTCTAAAAATAAATTGTGCCCACTCTTGAAACACTATACTTTCCATAGTCACCCATATCTATGCGCATCTTGAGGTCTTTCTCCTCCAAGGTACTGAATAAAATTTTATTGCTGGTCATGTGGAATGAGGCTCCACTATCAAGATACAAAACACAACCCATTATCGATGAAACCATGCATGTGATGAGGGTAAATTCCATTTCAAACTGAAATGCTAATGCCTCACCTTCTGATCCTTTTGAGGATCCCTTATTAGACTTCTTAGATGGGAAATTAGTTGCATAATGTCCCATCTCGTGACAACTAAAGCATCTCACTTTAGACTTGTCACTCTTCTTCCCTCCATGAGAAGAATTTGATTTGGATTAGGATGCCTTCCCCTTCCCTTTCCTTGCCTTACTGGCTAAGGCCAGATTTTCTTCATCATCATCCTTGGATGAAGAACCATCTCCTAATCTCCTCCTGGATGAGATCTGACCACAGTCGTTCCCAATCTAGCAATTTCTCCCTTTCATTCATAGAGTCCTAGTAGCTATTCCAGTTCCTTGGAAGGCCAAGGAGAGTGAGGCTCACCATATCATCATCGGCATTAGCTATTCCCATACTACCAAGCTCATCTCTGCAAGTGGTGAGATTGTTTAGATATGTGGAAATAGTATCGTTGTTCTCCATCTTGATTCTTCGAAGCTTATCCTTAAGCGCCAATTTCCTTTGGTTGCTACTATTCTCGTAGAGGTCCTTCAATGTCTTCCACATTGAAAATGGAGTATCCTTCCCATGTAGTCTCGAAACAATATGATCTCGAACTCCCTCAAGAATGATCCGTCTCACCTTCACCACACACTTCTTCCACTCAGGAAACTCTTGTGCATTAGTTGAAGTTGGCTTTGGGATTTCTTGATCAATGAAATCCTTCAAGCCATTGTCTTCTAATACAACCTCCATGTGATATTTACATGCTATGTAATTCAAGCTACCTTCCAAGGCATACTCGATTCTCAAGCCATAGAACACCATTGGCCAACCTTGAACTATGATAAGAATTCGATTTGCACCTGCAACCCTGAACTTCAAACTTCGAATTCTCTCCTCTGTATACTCTTCACAGCTCTGATAAACTTGGTTCTAATACCATGTAGAAATTCTGGAAATTCTCTAAAAATCTTGCTCTAAGATCATGTAGAAAATTTGACTGTAGATTAACCCGATAATGCAATATAACCAAAGCAAAATACTATAACCTACTTCTACTATCAATTTGTGGAAGCTTAAATATCGAGCTGAATCAGAGCTGAACAATATAACTAGAATAAAAAGAATCAATGCACAATACACATGAAAATACTTTGGGGAAAGCCTCAGCTAAAAACCCCACTATCTGTATTATCATACAAGGTGGAAATACATGAGAATTATACAAATCCTTAGCTCTCACACTTAGCTAGTTCTCAGTACAATCCTCCTGGATGCTCACAGGCAATCAAAGCTTCTCACAAGCCTTCTCCTCTACCCTCCAAGCTCCTATTTCCTTGCGCAGTTCCTCTGGGATGATCTCCTTCACCCAGTGGAACACTGCTCTCACACACTACTCTAACACACTGTCAGAATTGTGCAATCCTCAAGGAACCTTGCCTTGACTACATGCATGAGTTTCCTTTATAGAAAAACACATGCAATCGATGGTACACTGTCCTTGACATTTAGCACAACTGGTTTTTCTCAGAATAGACATGAATGGGTTTCTGATGAGGGAATCTTCAGTTATCTAGAGTACACTGGCTGAGTGCATGCATGCATCAACTGACTGGTAACTCACAATTAGTTCCTCAAACAATTTGGAACTAATTTAACTGGACTTAACTCAGTAAATTGAGCTAACTAATTACAACTCAAATATAACTCAATCTTATCTCCTTAATTAAGGTATAATATCCTTAATTTAAGGGATAACTCTTGCATGAATTCAGAAAGAATTCTAACTTGAATTTCTCCAACTAATTAATCCATAATGGATTAATTAATTATTTCCAAGCAGCTGGTGAGACTAAATTCAATTTTAATTCACAATTTTAATTGGAATTTCTGGATTCTATTTTTATCATTTCTTGTTGCTATTTTCAACACTTTGCTTTTACCATTGATTCAGAAAGAAGTTAAGAAGCTTATTGATGCCAAGATAATAGTTCCACTATGATACTCTAACTAAGTGGCCAATTTAGTACTTGTAAGGAAGAAAAATGGAGAAATAAGGTTATGTGTGGATTTTAGAAATTTTAACAGAGCTTCCTTAAAAGATAATTATCCATTACCTAAAATGGATCATGTGCTATAGAAGTTAACTGGATCATTCAGAATGTCAATACTAGATGGTTTCTCTAGATATAACCAGGTGGCTGTTGATAAAGAAGATTAAAAAAATATTGCATTCACAACTCCTTGGGGAACCTTCATGTATGCTCGAATGACCTTTGGGTTAATGAATGTAGGTGCAACATTTCAGAGGGGTATGGACATTACATTAGTGGGTGATAAGTTTGTAGTGATATACTTGGATGATATCACTGTTTTCTCTAAGTCAGATGAGGAACATTTGGAACATCTTAAAAAGACTTTTGAGAAATGAAGAAAATATGGGCTTTCTTTGAATCATAAAAATTATATTTTTGCTCTAGAAGAAGGCAAACTGCTGGGACACATTGTTTCAAGAGATGGAGTAAAGATAGATCCAGCAAGGGTGCAAGCTGTGCAAAAAATAACCCTACCCAGGAAAAGGAAAGATATTAAATTTTTTTAGGGAAAAATATTTTTTTAAGGAGATTTGTGTCCAATTATGCTAAAATTTTAAAGGAGATTACTAATATGTTTAAGAAGTAAAATGAAGTACATTGGAACAAGGAATCCAGAGAGTCATTTTCCAGGATCATAGAAGCATTACAAGCAGCTCCATTTTTTATTAGCCCTAATTATCAAAAGCCCTTTCAAATATTTTCATTTGCATCACTCAATTCAATAGTTGTTGTTCTGTTATAGGAAAATGATGAAGGAAAAGAGCATCTAGTTTCTTTCTTTAGTAAGGTTACCAGAGATGCTAAACTCAAATACAATATTCTTGAAAAAAAGGTATATTCCTTAGTAAAGGCCCTAAAGGCCTTCAGGACATACGTCTTACAGTCACAGATCATTGCTTATGTGCCAAATGCTGTAGTGAAGGATGTCTTGGTCCAGAGTGATGTGGAAGGTAAAAGAGGAAAATGGATAGCTAAGGTCCAAGAATATGACCTAGACATAAAGCCCACCAAGCTGGTGAAAGGGCAGGGATTGACAAAGATGTTGATAGCGTCAAATTTTCAGGCATTGGGAATCAACTTGTTAACACCTGTTAATGAAGAAATAATTAAAGAGGGTGAAGAAAAATCAAATCTAGGTATGAAGATCGGATATAATTTTTTATGTTCAGAATGGTATAAGCACATAGTTCATTATTTATGTTTTCTTTCTTATCCTCAGTCATTGGATAGAACAAGATATAGAGCGTTAAAAATCAAGGCACAACCATGTGTGATTGTGGAGGGTAGATTGTATTGGAAAGATACTATGGGAATTTTATTACTATGTTTGATAAAAGTTGAATCTACACGGACAATTAAAGATTATCATGAAAATTTATGTGGTGGACATTACTATTGGAATGCTACTGCACACAAAATTCTCCAGACAGGCTTTTATTGGCCCACCTTATTTGGTGATATATATAAGTTTGTCAGAAGTTGTCAGAAGTGTCAACTTTTTGCTGAGAAAAAGAGGTTAGCTCCATTTCCATTGATCCTAGACTTCATAGAAGAACCATTTAGACAATGGAGACTAGACTTCGTTGGAGAAATTAACCCACCTTCAAGTGGACAACATACATGGGTTCTTACAACCACTGATTATTTCACCATGTGGGTAGAAGCTATACGTACTAAAAAGGAAAATGACTAGAGGGTGATGAAGTTTTTAGAGGAGAACATTTTCAACAGATTTGGGTGCCCTATCAAAATCATAACTGATAATGCTCAAGTGTTCAATTCAATTAAGTTTGTTGCTTTTTGTTAGAAGTATAATGTCATTTCATCTCATTCAACAACTTATCATCCTCAGGGAAATGGATTGGATGAATCCACTAACAAAACATTGATGAAAATTCTTAAGAAAACTATTGTAGAAAATCAGAAAGACTGGGATTCAAAATTAAACTTTTCTCTTTGGGCTGTCCAAGTGACTACAGAAATGTCTACAGGCAACTCATCTTTCGAGTTAGTGTATGGAACTCAAGCTTTGTTCCCTAGTCAACTTATGAAGCCTGTGATTGCAGTGATTCGGGAGGCAAAAGAAGAACCCAATGCTCTAATAAGAAGGATGCATAAGTTAGTGGAGTTGAATGAAAGCAAAGATAAGGTAAGGGATAATTTGATTATGTATCAATAAAAAATGAAGGGTATTTTTGAAAGAAAAGCTAAAGAAATTGATTTTAAAGCTCGAGACCTGGTGTTAAGGTGGGATACTAGAAAAGATAAGGGAAAACATGGGAAGTTTGATCCTCTTTGGTATGGCCCATTTAGGATTATAGAAGTAAGGGAAAATAATACATTCTTACTGGAGAATCTTGATGGTGAAACTTTATAGCTGCCTGTCAATGGGAAGTACCTCAAACATTATTTCCAATTCTAAATCACGAATACCCTGTCATTGTAGATTTTGGAGTGAATTCATTGTACAATTTTCATAAAATTAGAATTGGCAAAGAAATATATGACTCCATGCCTGAGGTGAAGGCACTAATCTGCAGTTCTTAGTGCTTCTATGGTAAAAACACTATCCCCACGTGGAGCCAGTTGTTGTAGCATCCATCGTCATTTGAATTTCATTTTTATTTAAAAAAAATAAAAATAAATAAATAAATAAATAAATTATGTTTTAAAAATCAAAAGATAATTTGAAAGTCTGAAGTAGTGATTTAATTTATACTACTAGCAACATTCAAAGAAATATAAGGTGGGCCCGACCCATATGCTAAAGCTCGAGCAGTATTATGAAATATAATCAAATGATGACTTAAGAGGCAGGCAAAGCGCTTTGCGGGGTAACAATGAGCACGAGTTATAACTCAGGCTCAACCCCCGCAGTTTACCATGACGTCGATATGGATGACTAAGATCTATAGCTTGTGATTGCTATGGGGGTTCAAGCCTGATGAACCTCCCGTAGACTCCCTACCCCCGCAGTGGGCTACCCACACCGTTTTACACCACCTCATCTCCTCCACATCATCCACCACTCTCAGTCATTACACCTCAGCCACCATACCCCGTCACCTCATCTGCCACTCCATTAATTCACTACATTAATTATAGGGTTTCCCTTCATTTTGATTACCATATATATAAAAGAAAAGTAAACACCCCGTTGCATTAGTCTTTTTCTTTTAGTATTAAGCAACCTCACCTCCAGTTCAGTATTCTGAATCAACAACTGTCACCAACAACTGTCATTTATAGACACCATGGCCAAACAAGTAAGTTCTTCCTTAGTCATCCATACCCCATTAATGGATGTTGAATGTGATATTTTTGATACCCACTGCATAATTAAGCACCTTCCACTACATCAAGAAGTCGTTTTGAACCATTAAAAGTCCCCTATATTCATGGCAATGGTTAGGTCAGATGTTTTAGCAACTTTTTTCCCAAGGACTCATTTGTTCCCTGAATGCATTCAATGGTTAGCCACAACAATGTACCCGAAGAAGTGTTTTGTAATGAATCAGTCTGGGGAGAGTGTTTTCCAAGTAACCTCTCAATTAAATCACCAAACTTTAAATTACCTTGTATCTGGAAATTACACCACCTTTACTAAAGAGTCTTTGGTCTCATATTTTGATAACCTGTCACCCCAGGAGTTTTCTCATGTTACCTCATTCCTAGCTCATAAATCCGGACAATTCTCTCTTGATGGAAATCTATTCTCCTTGGACATTTTTGTAGTTGATATAAGACCTGTCTTGCAAGTAATTTCTAAGATTCTGGGAAAAGAAGACTACAAGTAGCTAGATAGAGTAGTGTTGGGATTTTTGTCTTTAATGATGAAACATAAAGTAGTACTAGATATTACAACATTCTGGGTAGATACTATCAATACCCAATTCATGACTTTGCCTCTTACTGGATCCTTTAAGTTTCCTTTAGTTATTACTTATTTATTTTTGTACCAGAATGCTAAACATGTTAAATATTGTTGACATAAATAAAAGGAAGCAGTCAGTGGTATTCTGGATAGACCTGATAAGGGGTGATCCAGGAGATGGTGGTTTATTTAAGTTCATTTATTTATTCCTTCTAGTGGCCTACAAGATCCTGAATGGAACCTTGCCCCCAACATTTCTTCCTAAAGCTCAAGTTTTCCTTCAATTAAGTAAATATGTGAGGTGTGGAGGCTGGTTCATATTTGAGGAACATGCAGAGATCAGGCTTTATGGAGCCTCTGTCAAACCATAAAGGTTACCAAAATTTATGCCAATGAGGTTTTTTTCCCTTGAATTTATCAGAGAGAGCTTGAATGTAGATCAGGTTCATTTTGTTCCTATGAAGAAGGGCTATTTCTTTAAATTTCCCAAAGAAGTAGGACCCTTCATTGTGAACATCAGACAGGCTGCCGAAGAGGTCGAGATATTATTGAATGATATGTGTCTTTTATAGGTGGTTGAGTGGGGTTATGACCGTCATCAAATTATTTCAAAGAGAAGGCTAGAGAATGGATATTCAGCCTTTGTGCATGAAAGTAGACTTGAAACAGAGAAATTGGCAAATGGAGTTTGCATAACACTCAGGGAACGGAGATTGAAACCCCTAGTATCACAGAAAAAGGTGACAAGAGGGTTATAGAAGAGGTTATTGATTTGGATGAGGAAGACTCTAAAGCCACAAAAAGGACTAAACTTCTGGATGCAATGTCTTCAGCACAACTTGGTTTAGTAATTCAATTAGGAGAAATAGAGGGTAGCCCAGCTTCCCCTTCTTCCAGAGAACCTGTTCATGATCAGGTTCCTTTAATTCAGAGTATGTTTTCTCAAATAACTGAGAGAAACCATAAAGTGAAGTTAAATATGGAGGCTCAAGCTGAGTCTCAAGTTGCTCCTGAAAAAACTAGATTGTTATCTGCTATGGATTTGGAGAAAGGTCAACTTAAAATTTCTTTCTCTCATCCTATTGAAGTATGAGTTAGCTCCACCAATAATTTCAAGATTGTAAATTTCATTGTTGATACGCACAAGCTTCCAATTCTTGAGAAGATCAATTTGCACATGCAAACTGGGCAATTGATCATAAATGATTTACATAAAACAAATGCAGCAGCTGTTAAGGTAGAGAAAATGCTAAATAAGGTAATTCAACAATTGAATTTGGAGAAAGCCAAATCCAAAGCTTTGAATGCTCAGGTGGATGAAATAGAGAAAATTATCATATAAATATGTGTCAATCATGATGATCAATCTGCAATTCAGAAATTGTTGCAATCTACTAAGTCAGACATTGGGGTCTTAAAGAAGAAGCTAAATCTACCTATAGGTGAGAATCCCATTGCTGTAGGGATAACTGAAGTTGAAAATGAAAAGGAAAAGCTCCTACAGGATGTATTGTAGAAAATAGAATAAGTTTCTTTACTTAAAGAATCTTTGGATAAGCTGCAACAATAGGTAGATACTCACGTATGTACAATAGTAATGCCAACCATGTTGGGTTGTGTTATATTCTTTCCATGACTAGCCCACGTAGTTAACCAAGGGGTTAGAGGAGGGGCAGAGACCCCCCTTCGTTGTGCTGATTGCGTAGCGCGGGGGTCACAAGGGGTTTTAGTGGTGTAGGTAACTCCACTCTATGGGGTTCGGGATATCGCCCCAGAAAATTTTGGTTTTGGAACCTATATTAGGTTGGGTGGACCCGCCTATGGTTTTGTGCATGTTTTTCGCACATGGTTTTGGATGCGATGGTTTTCGGTCCATGGTTTTGGACACTATGGTTTTCAGTCCATGGTATTGGATGCTTCAACATGTATAAATATGTATTATAACATTGAAAGTAACATGATGAAAAATCAAGCTGGTAGTCCCGGTTTTGGGATCCAGGGGAAAATCTATGTGTATATGTGTTTTATGTGTTATGCTTTCGAAATGTTTATTTTCTATGCTTTAATATTCGTATGCAGGTAATTTTTGTATGGCGTTAAAACTACATTTGGTATCAGAGTTGTTTTGGCTTCAAGGGGAAGCCTTTCTTGCTAAGGGGTTTTGCTCGGGCTTGTGGTAGAACCTGTTCAGTGGGAGATCTGCGAGATCGGTTTTGGTGTGAAAGAAGATGGCGAGTAGTGGAAAGATAGAGATCGAGAAATTTAATGGTCAGAGTTTTGAGTTGTGGAAACTCAAGATGGAGAATCTGTTGGTGGATAAAGATCAATGGATCGCGTTAGATCCAGGTACTAAACCAATGGGAGTGTGAGATGAAGAATGGAAAAAATTGGATCGGAAGGCAAAGATCACAATATGATTGTGTGTCTCATATTTAGTATTGCTTAATGTAGTAGAGGAAGCTATGGTGAAGGCTTTGTGGGACAAGTTAGGGACTTTATACCAATCTAAGTCTCTGGTGAATAAATTGTTCCTGTGGAAAAAGTTGTATAACCTAAGGATGAAAGATGGAGACTCGGTGAAAGAGAATATAAACACATTTAATATTGTGGTAAGTCAGTTAGCATCTGTTGATATTAAAATTTTAGATGAAGATAAGTGCATCAATTTGTTGTGTTCTCTATTAGATTCGTGGGATAGTCTAGTTATTGCAATAGGTAGCAATGCAACTACCTTGCAGTTTGATGAAATAGTCTCATCCTTGCTGACAAAGGAGATGAGATGGAAAAATATGGAGAGCCAAAATGGTGATGCCTTGTCTATACGAGAACAGTCCTAGAACAGAAACAAAAATAAGTCATTGAGGGGAGATCTAAATCTAGAGGGAGATATAAATCTCCAGGAAAACTTGTAAAGGTGGTGTGCTGGAAATGTGGAAAGGAAGGGCACTATAAAAGGGACTGTAAATCTAAAGCTCCTGATAAAGGAAATGGATTTGATGATGGTCCTTCTGCAGAGGCAAAAACCACCTCAGATGAAAGTGGGGAGGTGTACTTGGCTTCTTCAAGTACACATGTAGATCACGAGGCATGGTTGATTGACTCAAGTGCGTCCTTTCACTTCAATCCCCATAGGGAGTGGTTCTGCGAGTATGAGAAATACGATGGTGGTGATGTCTTCTTAGGGGATGATAGGAAGGCTAGAATCATTGGTCGTGGAAAAGTAATGTTGAAGTTGCAAGGTGGAAGGGTTAGAACACTTCCGAGTGTTCTACATATTCCTGCATTGGCCAAAAATCTGATTTCTGTAAGCAAGTTGGATGATGCAGGTGTAAAAATAATGTTCGAGAAGGATACTTGCAAGATTGTTTGAGGAGCACTGGTATTGATGCGGGGAGTTCAGATTGGAACTCTGTACAAGCTGCAAGGTAGCACGGTTGTTGATGGGTGCAATAGTTCTATGGTTCCTAAAAGTTGAGTAGAAAATCTAGTGGTCTCTGGAGAGAAGACCATGTTGTGGCATCGAAGTCATGGACATATTGGAGAGAAGGTCCTTTGAATACTTCATGGTAAAGGTATGGTAGAAGGTATAAGTAATAGCTCTCTGGATTTTGATTTCTATGAAAATTGTATATATGGGAAGCAGAATCGGGTGAGTTTCCCCTCTGGTGGTAAGAGGGTGAAACATATATTAGAGCTTGTGCATAGTG